>VZUA01009739.1:0-33581 GCA_013401035.1 Horornis vulcanius | reverse complement strand
TTCTGTATAACTTAAAATAGCTTCAGCATATGTTCACTTCTTTCTCATTAAACATTTCCAGGAAAGTCTTAGCAGTTTTACATGTGGAATAAGAAGTTTAGCTTCATTTTCCTGGACAACATGCAGCAATCGAACCTATAACAGCACCACTAAATCTCATTTAAATCCACAATTGTCTTTAATCCCTGACCTAGTCCTTTTTTTTCCATGTCCACCTGAGATGGCAATTATTTTGCAAGAATAGGACCAGGTATGAGTGACACCAGAAAAATCCTGGGATGCAAGGTCCCTGCTTGGCAGCCTTAAAAATCTGTGATGGAAAGATTGTCAGTACCAGGCACAATCAGTGTCTGCGAATTGGATCATTTCAGTACATAACACAACTCCTTTAAAGGCAGAATATCATGCAGTAGGCACCTGGTTCAGTTTCATAACACAACCACAGACCTTTATGAAGGCATGGGAATGCTAAACCTTGTGCACAGCCCAAGGAGGAAACTTCAATGTCTCAAGCTCTTTTTAGTTTTACCATGTTTTTATCAATATAGCTGATAGTTCAAGCACATCACTAATAGTTCCCATATATAAAGGACCCATTTCATATGTGCCATGGTCAAGTGCTGGTTTCCCCTTGGAGTCCCTGACATGACTCAGGCTGTCTCTGCTAAATACACATATAGGCATATGTGCCATTTGGTAGTGGTATTCTATTCTACAAGTTGTTTACCACACATACTATTTATAGCTTTTGTTATCAGAGCTTGAGCATCTGTACCAAAGATGTCTGTACAAAGTGACAGAGATCCATACAGAATGCAACAAACAACCAGAGCTGACATGATGAGGAATGTTCCTGCTGTTAAGCTGGTTTGTTAGGGTTTCACTTAGCAACAGATAAAGATGATGGAATACGAATTCTCCCTGACAAAAAATTGGGTTTCTTCCCAGCAGCTCGGAAATGCCTGAGCCTCAAGACTCTCTCTGCCGTCTCCTTTGCCTGTCTCTGGGATATGTGATAAGCACTCCTTTCCTATGCAAGCAAGTTACTCCTTTCAGGCCACAGTGTCTCATGTGGGAAGGCAACACTTTTTTTTTTTTTTTGCTGAACCACC
The DNA here is from genome assembly GCA_013401035.1 of Horornis vulcanius. NCBI lineage: Eukaryota > Metazoa > Chordata > Aves > Passeriformes > Scotocercidae > Horornis > Horornis vulcanius. The sequence goes on along the minus strand of VZUA01009739.1, from coordinate 32,469 downwards.
CCTGACCACCATTTGGGAGTAGATGGATGCAAATCCGCCAAACAGGTATGTTTTTTCCTTCCCCTGCACTTGGCATAGCACAAAGCAGAAGTGGGAAAGGCTGCCTATCATGAAGTCCTTGTTTCCCTTCCTGAGTAAATTCCCTTTTAACTGTGATCATGAAGAAAACAGTAACTTTATACTAAGGATAAATGAAAACGTAGCAGGGGGGCAGCAATTCCTCTCCTATTCTACTGTAACAGCACCACATTCTTCACAGCCAGTTTCACAGGAAAATTACAAGCTATCTGTTTATTGAAGCGTGCTCGTGGATAAATCCCGCTCGTCTTCTTGAGGTGAATGAGTGAGCCTTATTGCATGAGAAGTTTGGCCAGGGGCAGAGCTGGCTGGCAGCCTGTGCCCCACCTCCCCCCGGCTCAGGACGCAGCTTTTCGCATCCCTCTCCGCTCTGCCGCTCCATCCAGCCCCGCTTGTGACGTCTCAGGCAAAGGGCAAAAGATGACAGGATAAGACCTTGTGCATACAAGTTGCAATCTTTGCAGAAGTCTGATTGTCTCATCATTTTCACATCAAGGCTGTGACGAGGAAAAAGCCCCACGGTAACTAATCGACGGGAGAGTAACCAGTCAGCTCCGGGGCTGTTTGTTTTGTGGCATAAAATCATTGAATAAGCAGTAACAAATGTTTCTGCACTCCCTGTGCAGACCTGCCAAGTCAATTCAGAGATATCAACGAGAACACTTTAAATGTTTTGGCAAGAGAAAAATTTCTATAAGCTATTGAGGTGCTTTGTGCGTGTACTTTCAGGTAACAACCCTTGGCTCAAAGCCCTGCATTCAAGCATCACTGAATATCACTCGTATTCAAAAACTAATCAGAATCAGCATTCAAGTGCTGTAAGCACTATGTTTCCTACAATTCATCTAACCACCATGAATAACTTGGAAATAATTAAGCTTTTGACCAAAATTATGTGCTGCATAATTTCAGTCTATAGATTTGATTTGTTGAATCCAAAATATTCCATGAATCATTACTATAGCTGGACACATTTTTTAGAATTAATGATCGATAATTTATATATTGTGACAGATCATGCAGAGTTGTATTGCTTATTTAGCATCTCGTAGGTCCTTGATAAACACTGTAATAGAGTAGCTCCCAAACACACTTCAACTCAGGAAACTTCTTCTGATCCTATATGGGTAGCAATGCAAATAATTCTGTTTTATTGTGGAAAATTCCATTTTATGCTGCAGATATGGACTTAATTCTGTGTCTAGAGGGTTGAGTGGATAGATCCAGTGTCAGTACAACATTGATCATGCTGATAACATAATTATCTAAGTACATACCTACATTTATCAGAAGGGTCCTGACTCTAATGCACCTTGGCCTTTATGTTTGTTGCTCTCCCTTGCTCCTCGAGTCACTTGTTTCCTCCAAGAAGTGACTCACCAGACCTGGTCAGGGGTACAGGGGCAGATTTAGCCTGTGGGACCACTTCAGTAGAAGAATTGCTTTGGCAGGAGAATTCCTTTAAGAAGTTATCAAGGGAATGAGATGTGCTCATTTAGCTCACATTTTCACAAATACGTAAAAGACCATGTGGAGCTGTATGCCTGGCAGGCAATAAAAATCCCATCTCCTTCCTTCCATATTTATTGAGACAGTCATAAGACTTCAACTCCTTCTCCACACAGCTGGCACGCACAGCAGAGAAGAGTTGCATCCCACAAGTGCTGTGACAGATGTGTTGTATTACTACAGCTGGATGTTCCTGCCAGGATTGATGCAGAGGAAACAAGTGTCCTTGGTTCCCTTGAACAGAGATGAGAAAACATTAAAAACTCTCACATCTTTCCTTAATATTAGGAAAGCTAATATTTCCTTAATATTAGCTCTGTCTTAATTAGTCTGCTAGGGTAATGCAACTACAGTACAAGGGGAATCGATCACTTCCATTATGCATGGTAAGTAAAACTAACTCAAAAAATAAATAGGCTATTACATATTTCCATGTCTACCTCAGGAGGCAGCATATTCATTATATTCCAATAAGCTCCAGATAGAGATAAAAATACACCAAAAATTTGCTTGGGTTGAAAAATCCATTTTATTCCTGTGCTCTTGCAGGAGATGCTGTACTTTTCACCATTTCCCTGCCATACTGAGGTGATCTTCCAGCCCAGGAAAGCAGATGCTGTGCATCATTGGTGTTCTCAATGCAGCAGAAGTGAGGAGCCAGCACACAGCAATTTCCCCAGTACTTCAGTCCCCAGGGATGTGTAGCTGCACTCACCCCTCTCCGGTGTGTACAGGCACCAGCAGCCCAGGCTCTGCTCCTTCTAATACATTCTCTTCTCCATTATGGGCTTCTCTCACCTTTGGCTCATGCATTTCCAAGCTCTGTGGAGCAAGGCTCCCTTCTCAGAGCTGGCACAGTGACAAGGCTCAAGCTCTCCACATTAAGTAAGGTCTTCAGCCATAACCATGGTAATAAGGTCATAAATCATCTGCTTGATCTGATCTTAACAGAGGAGATTAAATACTTGGAAATTCAGCTGGAACACCCTGTGAGTGCCCTAATTCTCACCAGCATGGGGTACTTGCCGGGTGCCCTTTGGGCAGCTGGATGAGTGTTGCACAGCTGGCTGAAAGCTGCTTTGGTTTACCCAGTGAAAGCAAATATTATCTCATACAGCAGCTGTGTTCCAAGCACGGTGAACTGCATCTTGATTGCTCTCTTTGAGTCTGCATTGGCTCCTCTACCACCTGCCTCATGGACATCTGCACTGAAGACACATCCCATCACTTCAGGATTCACCAAGCTTGTTCTGGTGTTGGGAGTCAGAGCACAGTAGAAAGCACCATCCTAAAAGTTACTCAAGTGAACATTCTCTCATTAGGACAAAGAGCACCTGTTTCTCAGTGTGAGGTGATTGAATACTTTCTCAGCAGAATTTTCCTCGGGCTGACCATAAGGGTCTGTACCTGTGTGCCTTTATGATTATTACTTTAATGATTTATTTCCAGGTGAAAAAAAGTAGGGAGCAGAATGTCTTACTGGCAACAATTGGTAGGGACAACACTGTCTCAGTCTTTGAGGTGTTTATTTAGCTATTACACACACTGGATGGGGGGTAAGAAAGCTGAAGTGGGAGGTTTGCCCCTCAAAACCAGTATAATTCAGAATTCACGTGCTCACCCTTATAGCTTTTCAGTGTTTTCTTGCAACTTGCTATGTGTACTTTATAGGGCATTTCCAGGCAAAGGATATGAATCCATACTCAAAGTTAAGGTGTATTTCTCATAAACAAAGGATAGAAATGTTTTTGACTATCCAGCATGTACATGTTTTTTCTTATTTTATCCCATTTTCTCCTCTTCTCTGGCTGACCTTGTTAAATTCACATGTCCATGACGATTAATCCCAGCCTTTCCTCAGAAGTGTGTTGACATTACTGTGGTCCGCCAGTCAGCAAAGCTCACCAGTGAAATGCAGTGTATGGCCCACATGAAATGGCTGCTACAACACCCTTCAAGACTTGCAGAAGAAGAATACCATAAAAACAACAAGTAATGTTAACGAGGATTAAACTGTATGATTTTCTACACTGTTTCCAGCTGGACCGGGGCACTTTGCATTAAGCTAATGAGAGGTGAAAGCCAAATTAGACATTCTTGATGGAGCTTTCATTGTGTGTGGGCGCACACTGACTGCAGATGCAATTATTTTTCAACCCGTGGGAGCTTCAATCCATAGACTTGCACACCACGTCAAGCTGATCCAGTAAGTCTGGCCCCCAAATCTGACCCAGCTGATTCTTGTTCTTTTCTGGGAAATGACTGTAGAGCAGGGAGGAAGAATGTAAAATGATACGTGCTGTTCTTGCTCAGCTCCAGCCTGAGAGGGTAGATTTGCTTACAAACACTTTCACATTTAACCTACATTAGGACTAAAACCAAGATCCTTCACACCACTGCCAATATAGAGGCATAATCAAAAAGAGAGAAAGACCAGAAATGTTTCAGGAAAGAAAAAAACAACAACAACAAGCAAACAAACAAAAAACCCCAAATGGAACAATTAAAAAGAAATTATTTGTCTTCATTTAAAAAATAGACTTAGGGAATTGTTCATCATTTGCAATAGCCATAACAGACATGTGGATGAATTTACAGATCACAAGAGTGTTCACCTTCTCAAAAAAGTTGATAACTATTTCAAAGGAAAGTTTGGCTAAAAGGTACATGAAAGGAAGAGTCTCTTACTCTCCAAATTTTCCTTCTTTCTCCATCTTCAAAACAAAGGTGAAAGTCACAGCAAAGCAGATTAAGTTACTTTTATACTTAGTAGATCAACTCTTGTCACTAGAGTGACAGCTCTTCACCTGTGGTCCTCACGTTCTGCAGAGGGGAATAGTCTGATTTTAGCAGAGTGCCTATTTAACAGCATTCACCTTCAGAGGATGCCTTCTTATCTCCTAGATGCCTGGATAGCATTACATAGGATGATGCACCTCCATTTGAACTGTACTCTGAGGGTCAGGGTGTTTTGAGGTAGAGATGATGGATTTGTTTGGCAAGGGTTTGGTAGCAGGGATGGCTTCTCTGAGAAGTTGCTAGAACCCAATGCCAGCCAGTTCCAACACAGACCCAACACTGGCCAAGGCTGAGTCCTTCAGTGACAGAGGTAGCACCTCTGGGATAGCATATATAAGAAGAGGAAAAGAAAAACAACCTCCAGAACAGCATCAGAGAGAGCAGTGAAAATACGTGAGAGAAACAACCCTGCAGTCACCAAGATCACTGCAGAAGGAGGGGCAGCAGGTGCTCCAGGCACACGAGCAGAGATTCCCCTGGTGCAGACCATGGTGAAGCAGCTGTGCCCCTGCAGCCCATGGGAGTCCATGGTGGAGCAGAGATCCACTTGCAGCCTGTGGGGCGACCCACACTGGATCAGGGGAATGTGCCTGAAGGACACCCCTGTGAGAAGCCTATGCTGGAGCAGGCTCCTGGCAGGATCTGTGGACCCATGGAGAGAGGAGCCCATGTGGGAGCAGGTTTGCTGGCAGGACTTGTAACCTTGTAGGGACCCACACTAGAACAGTCTGTTCCTGAGGGGCTGGAAGGGACCCATGATGGAGCACTTCATGAAGAACTGTACCTGATGGGAGGGACTCATGTTGGAGAAGTTTGTGGAAAACTGTCTTGCATGGCAGGGACTCCATTCTGGCATAGAGGAAGAGCACGATGAGAAGGAGCAGCAGAGACAACATGTGATCTTCATCAACTACAACCCCCACTCCCCATCCCCCTTCACCACTTGGGGAAAGAAGGTAGAGAAAATTGGGAGCAAAGTTGAGCCTGGGAAGGAGGGAGGGATGGGGGAAGGTGTTTCTATGATGCAGGTCTATTTCTCATAACCCTGTTTTGTCTTTCACTCCATTATCTCTCCCCTACCGAGCTGATGGAGTGGCTTTGGGCATCTAGCATTCAGCCAGGGTCAACCTGCCACACACGGAACAACTCTGTAACCAACTCTGCCAACCCCGAGACTCTGCTAGAGCATCCTGGCATGTCTGGACAAAATGTATGATGGAGGTGGACTCCTTCACTGTTGCTGATCAGCAACAGCCACCAGGACTGCTGCCACTGTAAAGAAGCAGATGAAATGAACCAGCCTTAATGAAGTTAATGGAAAATACCTTCACATTGTGTTGGTGATTTTTCCTCCATAAAATTATATGTATAGACAGTCAATTTTTTTGACTTGAAGCAGTTGTTTCTGCATGCTTTCCCATGCCAAGCATTTAAAATATCTCAATCCAGCTATCTACAATGTTTATGCAACAGTAGATGTCCAAATCTGCTCGGAAGTGACTCTCATACATGGCTAGTTCATCGTATGCAGCTCTCTGGACCTTACAGTGGAGGAGCATTTATCCTGCTATCCCACCAGGAAAGTCATACAGACTTGTCCCTCAGCACATCAGCTCCAAATCAGAGGGAACTGAACTTAGCTGTCTCACAGAGGTGATATTAGCCTGGCCAGCAAATGTTCATAGAGCTTACAAAGGGATTAGATATTAGATGGTGCTGTTCTTGTTTGGAAACTCTGGCAAACCACTGGGAAGACTGAGGATAACATAAGAGCATGGGGCTGGTTCTGGGGTTCTGTGTTCCTGTAACAGAATTACAAATGCCAGAGTAGTGTTATGATTTGTATGGACATAAACCCACATCCATTTTAGGAAGTCTAAGTTCTTAGGAAGTCTAAGCTTTTTCCCTGTTTAGATATTGGGGGAAAAAAAGAGAGAAGATGAACTGTAAAGTAATATAAAGCTGAGATATGAATTACTTTTAGTGGGAAAATACTGAACTTTATGAAGATGTGAAATCTGATAAGACACAACATAAACTAAACACCTTCCTTTCTCCAGGACAAGAAAATAAAAACTCTAGACCTCCCCTATTTCCCTAAATTAATGAAGTGGCATCAGATCTGATTTGAGCCCCTCAGAATCTCTCTATTCCTTCTCATGTGAATGTAAAACTCCTATCCATTCATTTCTCTGTACTCATGCAACCACTCAATTACTCTTTGGCACTATCCTCCTCTAAAGGCTGATATTTTTTTCTAGATATATTTTCTTTTAATTGCATATTCTTTGTTAAGATGAATAAAAAGCCATAATGTGTGGAAGGTCGCTGAAAAATAGGTTTATTTATAAAACAGGTGTAAAGATTTCCCAGGAGAGCTGAGTATCCTCACTGGCAGCTGAAATCAGCAAGAGCAAAGACTCGCCTCCAAAGCTCAGTCTCAAATCTGTAACAGGCTGTGAATTTCTGATCTCATTAGGACTTTTCTCCTTCCTTGAACATGAATATTCCTGTGTACATTCCCATACATTCCTATAACAGCCAGGTGCTGCAGAGGGCCAGTATAAATGTACTGGGGTTTTGTAATGGTATTGCCAAAGAAACAAATGCTCCAAAGCAACTGTATGGGATTACTAGGAGATGAGTTGTCTGACGTTAGTAAGGTATTTAGTCATTGGACAAACATCTACTCCAGACTATGTCATGATGGTTTCTGCTCAGAGTTTTCCCTTGCAAAGTCCCCAAATATTTAACAAACAGGATACAAACCACTGTTCGCTGGGAGGAACCTACTTCTTTCTGAACCATGGCACTTCCAAACATAGAATGGTTTGGATCAGAAGGGGCCTTTAAAGGCCATCAAGTCCAAAGCCCTTGCAATGAGCAGTGACATCTTCAAACAGATCAGCTTGTTCCGAGCCTTGTCCAACCTGTCTGCGAATGTTCCCAGGAATGGGGCATCCACCGCTTCTCTGGGCAACATCTGCCACCGTTTCACCACTGTCATCACAAAACATTTCTTCCTAATATCATCTGAATCTGCCCTAGTGGTTTAAAATCATTATCCCTTGTCTGGGTAAAAAAGTCTGGCCCCAATTTTAAGCTCCTTTTCAAGTACTGAGGCTCGGAGATGCTCTGGCAGGCAAGGGGTCCTTTACGCGTTAACACCTCCGAGGGGAAGAGGGAAACTTGGTGATGGACAACTCAAACCCCTTTCGTAAAGTGTAAATTATCTCGGGAATGGGCAGGGAAAAGCGCTTAGGGCAGGAATAACACCCCTCTGACAAGGACCCACACCTCCGGCGCCCCGCCAAGCCGGCTCCACCCCGCCGTGCCGGGGCCGGGCCAGAGGCAGCGCCCGGGCGGGGACGAGGCGGCCTCGCCGGGCGGGAGGAAGAGGAGGGATTTCACCTGCCCAGCCCGGCCCGGCCCTCCAGGTGCGAGGTGGAGCAGGAAGCGGCGGCGGCGCCGGAGGGGACCCGCGCCCGCCTCGGCGCCGGGCCCATGCGGGGAGATGGCGGCGGGCCGGGCGCTGGCCGCGCTGCTGGCCGCGCTGCTGGCCGCCTCGGCCCAGCTGCTCCCGCGGGAAGGTAGGGACACGGACAGGGACAGGGATGGGCCGGCTCCTCCCGCCCTCGGCTCGGTTACCCCTACCCCCGGCTCGGTTCCCCATCACTCCCACCCGGGGCTCAGCTGCCCATCCGCTCCCCGCCGCCCCTCAGGGGCTGCCCGGCCGGCGGGGCCCGCCCGGTGCGCGGCTGAGCTCGGACTCGCTTTGCTTGGGGGCGAGAGACTGGTGACTCTGCCTTCATCCGCGTGTGCTGCTGCTGATTTAATAACTATTAGCTATTTAAAAGGAGTGGTGGGATAGAATCGCATCCGTAATGTTTGTGCGGACATTTCAGTTTCAGCACTTCTAGTCAGAACGCTCCTTTTTCTTTCTCTTTGAAAATGCTAACAAGAAAAATTATTTGATCTTTACATCCTCGCTTGCCGGAGTATTGATTGTGCAAGTAACTTCACAAAGTCCTTTTCCCTGGACGCCAGAGTGGCAGCTGAATTCTCTGTAAAGAGCAGAAGCTCCTTGGACTGTATTCTGTGTGGGATCGTGCAGTTGCCCGAGTTTTTCAGCAGAGAATGATATTATTTATATTTATTATTTATATATAGCAATGGGCGAACCGTAGATGCAAGGAAATGGAATGGCTTATATGCTCAGCTGAATCAAATGGTTTAATGCTCACTGCCAGCTCTGCATCTCTTGAAATTCCTGGATGCTTGTTGAAATCCCATGTATCTAACCCTGTGTGATGCCAAAAGAATTCCGGTTATGAACACAGGGACAGTGTGTGGTGTTTTCCTCAATTTCCAGAGCTGCTTGATTGCAAAAAATGTCCGTCCTCAAGTCTAAACACTCTGATTAACTGCTATCAGTAATCCTTTTAAAGGCTCTTGAAGTATGAGTCTTTATGTACAAAATAACTGGGAGTTATTTGAAGTGAAATTTGTGCCTTTTTAATATTTCTATTACCTTTAACTGCACTGATTCTGCTGAAGTGGAGTTCAGGCCATTATTATCATAAACAATACACACAAAATGTTTCCTTTGAAATTGGGCAGCCCCGAGGTTTAAGTTTCCAGCTGTGTAGTCTTTTAAATAAAATATTTGCATTTAATATGTTGCCTCTGAATTGAGTGAATAGCAGCAATTTGCCTCTCCGAGCCTCTTCAAAGGAAAAAGAATATCATACTGTTTAATAATTGTGTTTTGTTTTCAGAGTAAACAAATATTTAAAACCGTAGATGGGTCAGCACTAGAAGCAGAGAAGGTAGACTTGTCCAAGGATTTTAGCTTAATCTAGAGGAACTTCTGGCCTTGCCCGTTGGCAAATCCTGAAGTTGCTGCTTAAAGCAAAGTTAGTGAAGTCACACAAAACTCCACTGATAGACCCAGTGGTTTGTTGCCACTGATGGTGGCCCCTCTTCCTACCTCCTTCAGTCTCTTCCTTTCCAACTGCAGGGTTCTACCCGCTGGTCTGTCTCCTGCACAAGCACCACCACTCCTGTGTGCCAGGTCCTCTGTCAAGCTCTCTAACGAGCTGCCTTCCTCCTTTTTGAGAATGACCCCCAGTCCCCCAAAAGAGAGGTGGCTTAGTCTCAGCTACCCTGGCAGCATGGGTTGGCAGACTGAAGCTTGTGTGAGAAGGACATGAGGCAGAGGGGAATGGTGCCTTCGCAGGTTTGTTGGCACACGAGATCTCGTGTGTCCTTCCTTCCAGTGAGAACTGCTGTTGTTATTGCACAACCAAAACTATTGGAGCATTTCCCTGAGCAAAGGTTTGTCCCAAAAGCCCAAGACAGCTCAGGTTAAGATTTTCCTCTGCACACCTATGTAGTTTGTAATTTTTAAGGCGTTCCGGTTGCGCTGGTGCTGACGTTGGTACTGCCTCTGCTGTGGCTGTGTTTTGGCTGCCTCCCTTTCCTTGGTCACAGCTTCCTCCCTTTCAGCAAGGCTGGCTTTAGGCTGGGTGTGCACAAGGGGTGTGTATGAGGCACACGTGGCTCCTCGTGGGGAGTGATGATGCTCTGGGGGACGGCTACAAATGTTGGTATGCCTGTCTCTAGAGCTGTCTCTTGTCCTCCTTGGTGAAGTTCTTTCTCCTCTTACCCCCCTGCTCCACCCTTTCCCAGCAGGGACAGTGTTACAGTGGTGTTTCCCTAGGAAGGTGTAGGTCGAGCATGGCTGGTCACATTGTCCTCAGAGGAGCTTGTGGGTTTTCTTGAGGTGCAGCTTTATGCGTAAAATAAATTATCAAATGAAAGATTGGTTCTAACTTATAGCTGGAAAATTACAGAAAAAAGTATTTGGTGTGCTGGCTGTGCACGGACGTGGGAGTATGAACAGAGTATTGCATATCTGACCTTTGTGAATGTGTTTTCCAACTAAAAATTAGTTTCTTTGAGGCACTAATAATGAAGTTAATTAGACTTCTATGCTGTCTATGAAACATAAACATTTCAGGTTTAAAGTATCCTTATGAATGTGATAAAACCTGCATATATATTCTGGGCTTTATCTTTAAAATGTCATTGTTATAATAAGTGAATTTAGAGATAGTGCCATGCTGATTCTTGCTCTAGCCTCCAGTTACCTTTTCTTGGCAACTGACTGATTTGAGTCACACGTCAGTCTTAATGTGTAAGGCTGCTTCATTTAATAAAATAAAACCCCCCAAGCTGTTAGCAGGGTCATTCTGCTGCTCTGATGGAATTATAAATAACTGCCCTGTTTGTTCTCCTCTGGAAGTCAGTGGAAACTAGATTGTTTCCATTCTGAATCACCATTTGTTCATCTGATTGAGACCTCTGCTTTTAAGACTACAACCAACGTAGATATGTTGTAAGTTGTTGGAGTTTTTTCCTTGCCTCATGCCATTATCAGTCTGGAGTGCTAACTGTTTACTCTCTAGAAACTAATGTGTTTATAGTAAATTATTCATAGCGTGTCTTAGTTCTGATAGTACTACCTTAAATTCTCCACCTAAGGGTAAGAAAATACCCTTTTTTTTTCCTTTTTCTTTTCACAATTCCAGAACTTTGTGTGCTTGAGATGTTTGTTTTTAAGGGCTGAGCCTTGTCTGTGCATGTTTTTCTTTAGTCTATATGTCTGAAGGGATGTAGAGGTGATGGGAAGGCTTGAGTGAGTGTGTAAGGTGGGGGAACATGAAAATATTTGAGGATTGATACACTGAGCTGAATTTATTGTCCATAGCAGCACAAATAACCACCAGTTTTAGTGCTTCCCCCACTAGAGATCCCCAGTAAGGTTGTTGTCTCTGGAGTTTTGTGAAGTTCTTCCAAGAGCTGTACTCTTGGCCCTGGGCTTACTCATACACAAAACTGGAAGCACCAACAAACTGCAGCCACTTGGCTACAAGGTGGCCCAGGAGAGAATAAACAGGAGGTGATGAGCCAGCTCCTGAGCCTGGTTCCTTAGGTGGCTGGTGTCTTTTTTGTGCCTGGGGCTGTCATTTGATGTGGTGGCTCATCAGCCAAAAAATAATTAGGGAAAAGCGTGCTGAAAAAGATTATTTCTTGGCACTGCTTCAAGGCAAAGGACTAGTCGAGGGAGAAACAAGTGGAGAGGATTGGAGGCTGATGAGTCTTGTGTCTAGAGTACCATGATGGACCTGAGACGTGGAGGAAATCATTTGTTGTTAACTAGAAGTTTGTCCTCCTCTTATTTTTCTTGCAATTCTGTGTGTTGTCCTGCTGTACTGCAGTGAGAGTTTCTAGAGAGAAATCAGGGCTTGCTCTATGAAGTAATGGAAGAACCTTTCCCCAGCTTGATATCAGATATCATTTGGGTCACTTGTGCTCAGGCTTGTTAATTGCTTATATGAATTATCTTATCTACAAATAATGTTGGAATAGAAAAAAAAAAGTAGGAGCAAAGCTACTGAAAAATAATCTGACTTCTTGAAATATGTAATAGCAGCAGCAGTATTTTCACAAATAAATGTTGCTGGGGTTCAGTTTATTAATGTAGCCCTTATCACCCAGTCTAATTGATATTTATATATATACTGGTATATGTTAAATGAAATCTTTGTGATCCACAACTGCCAAACCCTCAGTCTTAGGCAGAGGCTGAACAACTTTGCACTTAGTGCATTCCAGAAATATTTCAAATTGGAAATAGCGTGAGGAACCATCCTGTGCTGAGAGCAAAGTCAAGATACTTTTGGCTTTACCTGTGTTGACTAAAGCTATGGATGACAAGGGCATGGCATGTTTGTAGATTAGTGTAGATGATGGCTGAATAGCTCCTTTCTTCACCAGTTTCTCAATATTGATCCCATTCTCATTTGCTTTTTGTAATTGCTGATGGCAAAACATGACCTTCTTCAGGTCCTGGTTAGAAGAGCAGTGAATGTGTGTGGAGTTGTAGCCCTTTGTGTTGTGGCCAGGGTGGTATCAGTGATTGTGCTGGGTTATTCCTGGGGCTGTAGGGATAGCTGGGTGCTGCTTACCACTGCCATGAGTGGCATGTGCCTCTCAGCTGAGCTGAGAGTTCTCTTACAGCAGTAAAGTCCTCCTGTTCTCTTCTGGGTGCTCCCTGGAGCTCTCCCTTTGGATGTTTTCTGGTCATGGTGTCCTTGCAAGAGCTCCTAAAAAGACTCAGCTGCAGCAAAGCATGTATTAGCTAGAGAATACGGGGAAAACAGCCTAGGATGCCCGTTTTGATCTAAATGAGCTCTTTTTTGAACTACTCATGTAAGCTTCTGTTAAAATATTTTTTAAATCTGCACCTTTAATACTTTCTGTAACTTATAAACCTTTGCCCAGCTGGGGGGAAACGCTAAAGATATCACTTTAACAAAGCACTTCCAGCAGTTTCTGGGGCAGCATCCAACTCACTGATGCTGCGCAGGTGTTTCTGTCAAACCTTGGCTCTGGAGAGGACAACACACCCACTGCAGCAGGGGTTGGCTTGTTGGAACCAAACCATTAACCAGTTCCTGAAGAGCAGCTGCTGACTTTTGGTCCTATGTTAGTAGGATTCAGCCAATAGAGCCAGGTCACCATCCCTTGATTCATAAACTTCTTGAATCTCTTGCAGATGTTACCATACAGTTTCTTCTTGCTTCACGTCTGCTTGTGCCACCAGGGTGTGAAGGAAAGGATGTGGGCTGGGCTGAACTTAGTAAATTGTTGGCTGCTGGCTTTTACATCAGATCAACATCTTGAGTTTCTGTGTTGGCTGGTGACAGAGTCAAGGATTTTGCTGCCTTCAGCTGAGCCTGCCTGGTGTGGATAGTATTGATGGGACCTCCAGGAAGACTTTCAGGAAGACCTTCAGCTGAAGAATTGTGCCATAGTGTCTAGTAGACATGCATTTCAAGTATGTTTGTAAGATCTAGTCTGCCTTTGCGTTTCTGGGGTGCCATTACTGTGGAAAATGTGATTTTTTAAAAAATCTATCTCCTGTACCAGGGATAAGGTCTCTACTTTGCTTGTTCTATTGGACCCCTTTTAACAACCATCTACAAGGGTGCCATGGGGCAGCCTGCTTTGAGCTGTGCCTTTTGATTTCTTGGGGAACAAAGTGAGTGTGGTTACTTGATGTCAGATCATACTCTTATTTTGGGAGGTAGGATAATGCTGGCATTTTGGATTTGGTCCTGGATTTTCTGAGTCCCTGGCTGTGAGACAGAGGAGAGAGCAAGCTTTGATGAGTGGAAAGAGGTGATCTGTAGTTCCTCAGAAGTGAGAGACTAAAAGCTGACAGGAAGATGTTTGGCATGGGAGGGATCCCTGATTGCGAAATGTGCTTTTACACCTTTGTTAACCAGAGCCAAGACTGAAGAGCTGCTCAGACATGCTCTGAGATGTTGTCCTCTTGCTGGCTTAAATCAAGGTAGGGATAAAAACTATGCAAGCAAACACCCCTTTGATCAAGGGAGGCTCCTGCAGGGACCTGTGTGGTGTCAATGTTCCTCCAGCCAGCGTGACATTTTCTCCTCAAGCTGTGCAGACCCATGTGTCAAACGTTTTATACATTGTGTGCTGGTGATCAGCTCACAGACAGGGTTTGCTAAGCTTTCCATCTCACCTCTACAGAAGCAACAACACTTCCTAGCTGTAAAATAATAATTAGGAAAAGGCAGCTGAGAGTCAAAAGTGTCTCTTTCTCTCTTGTGGTGAAAAAAGCTTCTTTTAAAAAATCTATTACATGACTTACATGAGTTTCTTAATTATCTTTCAAAAAGGTTCTAGAGAAAGCGTACAGAAATGTATTGTTGTTGGGTTTTTTTTTCAGTTATTTTAAATCTGAAGGTACTTTTTTCCTGTTAGGCATTACAAATTCATCAATTAACAACTTTTGAGTGAGCAACCTTGTCGGCCTGCTGACAGATCTTCTCTTGTGAACTGTGCTGGAATGGCTTTTAACATCACTATGCCAGAAGTGTCTGCCCTTCCTCCCTGATGAGGAGGGAGATTCCTGATTTCTCACCTGCTTTGCATCCCCATCCTGGCTGTCAGTTCAAACAATCAGTGAAGATGAGGGAGCTGTTCTGTGATGGCTGGGGAATGGGTATTCTCCCCCAGGTGCCCTCTCCTGAGGTGTGGTTACTGTGGCATAATAGCAATTGGCAGCATCTGTCTCTAAGAGTTTACAAGCTTTGCAGATTTTATCACTGTAATTTTCTGGGTGATTCCCTGAAAGTAATCCTTTCGCAAAATATGGACCTCGTGTCCCAGACAAGTGTGGTGGTGCAAGACAGGTCCAAATATGAGGAGATGATAATGTAATGTATAGAGTAGTTAACATCTAAATGAAAAAGGGTTGGCTGTAGTTTTTGATGGTGCTTGTGTTCTCTCTTTTGTTGCTCACAGCACTGTTCAGGAGGTGAGAGGAGTCCAAACAGTGTGTGGGTCCCTGACTAGCTTTGCTAAGGGCTTGAAGACTGTGAAGGCAGTGACCTGCATTATGTTTGCAGGTGAGACTAGAGGAGTGGATGATGCTTGGGCAGTTGGGTGCTGCAGTTGAACTGGAGAGTTGGACTCAGATTGTCAAAGATGCTAGTAAGACAAGTGCAAAACAACTGAGTTGGCAAAGCAGAGAGATGCTTACTCTTTCAAATCTTCCTTGATGTGATTTTGGCCAGTTTGAGTGAACTGTGCTGTGAATTGTGTTGGAGGTGATGCACCACCACACTGAGTTACTGTGTTATACCCCTTGCTTCCCACCCTCTTGCCATGACTCTTGCAGCAGATTATGTGTAGTGGAATAACCTCAGCAGGCTCTGAGTGTGTCTGTAGGTCAGCATCCCTGCAAGGGCTTGGAAGAGGCAGTGAGCCACCAGGAGAATCTGCCAAGCTCTGGAGGCAAACAGCCTCCCTGTGCTATCCTTGTCCTGAGCTGGTGGCACGATACACTGCAGGGAATGAGCCTGTTCTCTGGAGAGGCGTGTTGGTTGTGTGGGTTTGGATTCCCCTGGGGCAGAACAGGGGTTTGGATACAGGTATTTCATAATCAGAGCAAGTTGCTGCTACTTGTCTTGTGCAGCACCCCAGCTCCTCCAGCTCATGAATGGTGGCTGAGTCAACCCCATCCAACTGGGTTCCGCTAAAAATGGCTGTCACGGAGCAAGCCTGTGATTTAACTGGAATGAGCAAACCAACAGTTTTTGTATGTAGTTCTGGGATAAATTAACATCTGGGATTTCATTGTAGGTTTTGTTTTCTTGGTCTGTCTGGGGCTTTTTTGATTGTTTTAATCTATCCCATCAAGCCATGTGGAACAATCCATAGATCCTTATAGGTAAATTACTGCAATAAAATGCAGCTGTCAAGCCAAAACAAGTTGGACTCTGTTCTAGCTCCTACTTTGTGTAGCAAGGCACTTTACATAGCCATAAAAACTGCTGTTCTGCCAAGTCCTTTGCTTGTGTATATGTATACATGCTCCATGTGTCTGCTACTGCCCTGACTATTCGCCAGCTGTGTTCCACATTGTACTCCCTCTTGTACAGGAAAACTGTCCTTTTGGCATTTAGATATGCATATTAAAATTGCTATGAGATTGTCAGATGTAAACACAGTAAATAAATTTAGGCTCAGCTGTCTGGAGTGATTGAACTTGGGTTTTGCACTATGCAGTTTGCTTCTAACCCAAACAGGAGAGCTCCAAGCACTAACATAAAAGTTTGGAAATACCGTACTGTTAAGAAAAAGCTGTGTTTGTACAGAGAGGGACATTACTCTTGTAATAGAGGGATGCTGTGATGAGACAACTCTCATGAAGGCACATTCTGAAATGAAGATGAGCAGTAGAAAAATCCAGTTGTGGAAGGGAGGGTGTAGATTGAGATTAGGGCAGTTGATGAAATATCCAGGGGAGGCTACAAAACTGTAATTGCTTAGAGGAAAAAAGAATAGGGTGAGATCAGCTGTCTGCATCAGCTACGAACCAACTCAGGACTTGAGGCATTGCCTCTAACATCTTCTAGCTGAACGATTTAATTGTTGTATAGACAGAGGCGAGATCCAGCTTGGCAATGCTTCCTCATGGTGGTTTGGATATCCTGTGTGTCATTCCTGTGCAGCAGCAATAAGGCGTGGAAATTGCTTCTTTTCAGGAAATGTGTCCAGTTACTGGTAATCCTAATAAAAAGGCATGCAGTGGGAGTCACAGACAAAGACAGATTGGTGTGAGTCATGAGGAGACTCACTTGTGTTTATAAAAACCCTCCAATAAAGGTGCTCTTTAAGTAGTCTCTCTGTCGTGCTGCTCATGTGTGGCTATAGTTTGGGGAGTTTTAGCCGTTCGTTAATTTATTTTTAATGACTTTGGAATCACTGCATATACTTTCCACATGATTCTTTTATTCTACTTTTCCTATTAGATTTGATAGTCTAATGCAGCTTAGCACATCTGTAGCAGCTGGCTGCTGTTGGCATTACAGCACCACTCTCTTATTTCTTGGCCAAAATTATTGTCTGTGGGTTTTCATCTGTGCAAGCTGTTTGTTTATGCACTGAAGGTATATGTTCTCTAGTGGGCTTCTAGCAGGCAACTTTGCTGGCCTAATTTGGTGTAGATCTGCATCTTTCTTGCCTACTGCTGTGATGATACATTGATCACTGAAAACATTTCTGTGATTTTGGGCAGGTCCTATTTAGGAAAGCTGAGGAATGGGATAAATCTATGCTGGAAAATTATATTGAGCTGACAAGTATTTGATATTCTTCCAGAGAGATCAAATGAAGAATGATTATATGGTCATGAAGTCAGCAAGAAGAGGGGGAAGGAGGGAAGAAAAGCCCAGGCAGCAGAATTTGGGTCTTTTGAGGGCTGGTGAAGATGATACTTTGTTTTGATCCTTGTAGGAATGCTTTGCTTATTTCAAAATGTTGAAAAATTCTGCTCTTTGGTTTCAGCTCAGGGTGTGTATTTGTTTTGATTTAAAACTAGTCACGTGCTTAAAGCTATGCTTAAATTTGATTCTCATGATTTAAAATTAGAGCCATGTGCCAGCATGTGGTGGAGGAGTGCTGGCTGTTGGTGGTCCTTGTCTCTGGCCTGCCAGATTGGCTGTGCTGTCCCAGGGATGGGGAAAGGAGCAGTGATAACTGACCAGAGAGTTAGAAACAGACTTTTCAGTAATACTTATAAATTTATGAGTATGACAATTACCATGTGCAAGAAAGAAATGTCTTTTTTCCATAGTTATTGTTTGGTTATGCTATTAACACTTCATATCTCACTTCATATCTATTTGACTTAAACATCAGAAAAATTATGACCAACATGGTCAAAGGTACTTTGTGCACTGAGTGTTGTAAATAAAAACAAGAGATCCCAAAAAGAATCCAGAGGTATGGCAAATAGAACTCTGGGCTAGGTTGGAAATAGTTATTTCTCTTCTGGAGACTGCTTCCTCCTGAAGAATAAGGAAGAGCAGTGCTGACTGTTTGCTTGGCTTTACTCTCTTGTTTTCCCCACCCCATGGACATTGCCCCTGCAGTTGTCTCCTGTGTGCTTGGAAGGTCATTTACAGGCAGTTCCAAGACTGCACCATCATCTTTTTTACTTCCTCAGGAAAATTCACATTGAAAACCTCTGCAAAAGCATTTCTAAGGCAGAAACACAGACTTAGGTGTGCGAGCCATTGGAAGATGCAGCACAATTCATTGTAAGCTCTTGGGTCAGAGAATTGTCCCATCACTTAAAAGCTGTAGAAAGTTACTCAGTGACCAGGTACTCACTAATGGTATTTGAGGGTTGGTAAACTTGTGGTTAAAAATATGTGCAGCAATTTGGCAGGCCTTGTGGTATTTGAGATTTTCAATTTAAACCTTAGATCCTGGAGGCAAATAGGTAAGGCAGTTTCAAGGACTTGCTAAGTCTTCTGATTCCAAGACTGTGTAGAAAAGCTAGAAAGGCTGCAAAAAGGCTCAAGACCAAGAAAATTTAGATAAACACATGATGGGGTATGTCTTTGAGTACTCTTTTCTGTCCTACTCCCCCTAGCAGTGGGATTTTTGATGCCTGGCATTGACAAGCCTGGAGCCACAATGTTTCCAGTTGCAGGGACCATCCATGCTGACTGCTCAGTCCCCAGGGCTTTTGCAAAGCATTGCTGTGAGTCAGGCCCTGCAAAACCATGAGATTCCTGTAAAAAATTAGGAGGTTTTTAAGCCACTCTTCAATAGAACAGATGGTTTCTGTGTGAAATTGAGTCACTAATGCAATAAGCTGCTTTCAGCAGCTGCCATGACTGAAGTTTTGAGCTGGATGGGTGTGTTTGTTGAGGGTCTCTGGTGTGCTCGTGTGCCATTAGAGGGCTCTGCTGATCAAGGGTTCCCGTGGTGTGTTCAGCCCCTCTCCCCACAACCCCACCAGGTGAGCCCTTGCATGTCTGGGCTCTGACCAACATCCTGATCACCCCTGCACCTGCAGCAGCTGGTGTGGACCAGACTGGTGCTCAAGGGATGCTGAGCAGTTGGACAGAGCCTGGGGTATCCTGCAGATGTGTGTGAGCCAGCTGTTTTCCTACACCTTCCTGACATGCTGCCTGGTAATTGGAATGGCTTCAGGGGCTCCCTCAGGGTGCTGCTCTGCTGGGTTCACCAGTAAATCTTTTTGCATTGAGGTTAATGAGCAGGATTCCCAACCTGGCATATACTCAGAACTTTGTCATGCAGCCCTGTGTGCTGTCCCATTCAAGGAAAAGTTGTTTTTCAACAGAACTTGGGATACCTTTATTTCTAGATCTCTTACTGTTTTTTATATGCATGATTTTTTTTTCTCATATGCACTAAGAGCACAAGTGCTGTAGACACTGTGATACTGTCTTCTATACTCTGAAATAAGGAATGGAGAACAATGAAAACAAGCAGCAGAAAACTTACTGTCTGTCCTGTCCTCAGATTTTTACTTGGGGCTGGGGTATGGTTGACTTCCCTGCAAACCTGACTTATTTCAGCCAGGACTGGCTTCAATATTTGCTAAGCCTCCAACTGAAGTTATTAATAGTTATCTTGAATGTCCAGTCAGTACTCTCTGGTGTCTTATATTGTGTGTATATTTTTAGAAGACAGCCAGGTTTGAGTAATTTTTTTTTATAAACTGCTACCCATAAAATAAAGGATTATTCAATAAGCAGTTTATTCAGTGGCTCCAGTATTTCCTGTGAGAGCTGCTCCTGCATCTGGCAGTACTTGAGGATGGGTTGAAATCTGTGAAATATTTCCCAAAAGCTATGAATCAATGATGGTTGTGTCAGTGACGGAGAGGAGGTGTCCAAGCACACGCAGTCTGTTTCAGGCCACAGATGCCTTCTGTGCTGGTGAGGGGCACTGCACAGACATCCTGTACCTTCAGTGAATGAGTCGTGGAGGGTGGGAAAGGGCCATGACTGCACCTAAAAGTATCTGTTGGTATGTGCTTTTGGTGTTGCTGGAATACCTCATCTGGCCTGCAGTAATTGTTGAGGTTTACCCAGAAATTCATCTGTTACCATTGTCTGTGATTAAAATTGAAGCTCGTTTTTTTGTTTGGCTGCTGAATAAACTTCCTGAACTGAGTGAGTCGTGACTTGATGGGCGCCTGCAGAAGTGAAGCAGGCTGTGTGATAACAAACTGAAAGCAAAAATCACGAGAACAAAAATTTGAAAGGAATAGCTGAGCTACTTTTTAAATGTGAAATAAATTACACTGGTGAGGGTAAATTGGAGCAGAACTGATTCTGCACAAATTCCCTGTATACCTCTCCTGGGCACACGCAGCAAGCATATTTTTGTGTTGTCTGTGCTGTAAGAGAGGAGGCATTTTCTATCAGTACAACACCAGAGGCTCCTGAGTAATGGATGCTAACATTCCTTCGGACACTGTGGCATCTGTGGGGCTGTGTGGAGAGCCTGGTGTTATTCATACATGCTAATAACATAACACCTGTATTCTATATATCTTTTCTTTCTTAGCTTCCTTTACAGTCTCTCTTCATAAAGCGGACAACACCACAGTTATGATAAAACCGAGACCTGGTCTTTCACCAAGCTGTCGAATCCGCTTGAAAAATGGCATCTTGTCTGAACTCAAGATAAAGCCTGGGGAAAATGTGGCTTTTACTTTCACCTGTAGTACTCCAGAGAAGTATTTCATCATGGCAATTCAGAAAAATATTGGTAAGATACAGATTTTTAATTTTTCCCTAGTGGTAATTTTCCTCTGGTGAAACCACATGCTTTTTTTTCCTGCTGCTGTATTAAGCATAATACATCCCATAATCTTAGGTGAGAAATCTTTGAACACTGATAAATAACCTTGAATGACTGCTACTACTATGCAAGCAGAGGAAGTCTGTATTGCAGCTGGCAGAATTAATGTTGACTTGGCTGTATTGGAAACAGCTAGAAGGCAGTTTGCTGCATCAATTCCTTGCTGTCTTTTCTTTTCCCACAATTTATAAACCCATCAAAGAATCTTCTTGTTCCTGTCAAAAGCCTCTGAACACTTACAATAATATATTATGTATTTGATGAACAGCTTGGTTGTGTCTATAAGGACAACAGAAACATTGAAGACCTGCACATGTTTCTTTATCTTTAATGAACGTTATTGAAGTCAAGAAACTGTACATTCAGAAATGTAACTAAAGATTCTTCTGCTTTGAATGTTATCCCTGGTGTATGTACTCTTTAATGGCATGCACATGTGCTACTTCTCAACTAGATCCCAAACTTCATTGGGTATTCAGTCTTTAGTAACATCTTCATTATTTTTGGGGTGATGTTCAAGGATTATTCTCTTCATGTTTTGGAATTTTATTTATACTATTCATGCAGATAGTAACGCTCACTATATCTCATACATTTGCAAGACACACATGATATTTCTTCTTTTGAATCGAAGCCTAGACATGTATCAAAGTATACTTGCTTTGAGTGTCAATCAATTGTTTGGATTTTTCAGATAAAAGTTTTCTGGGTTCCCTCCAGAATCCTGCAGTGGCACTTGTTGTTGTTCATCCGGGCACCAAGGGAACAAAAATAGAGTTCATGGCAAGCAGTAAAAAGTATAAAGATTAATGATTTGCCAGGAACTCTCTGGATAACATGGGATAAAATGGATTTTCTAAATCTGTGATTTCCAGCTCTCTTGACACTGTATTTCTCCCTTTTGCCCATTCAGACTCTGCCCTATTCACTAAATACCTTCTAAATTCTTCAGCAAACAAGGTAGAATACTAGGGACAATGAATCCCACCTATTAGTCAGCCTGACTAAAGCAGGTTTATCCTGTCTATTCTGTGGGCTGGGAGTCCTGTTTGGAGACAACCTGTGACCATGTTAGGAGGAGTGTCTTTCAGTGCACAAAGAGGAAAAGATGACTGCAACCTAAAAAATGTGATAACAGCAAGGGAGGGCAAGTATCAGATGCCCCATTTAATGGAATGCTTTCAGAGTGTATCACAGCTTTTCTCTCTCTGCATTTAGACTGTGTGTCAGGCCCATGTCCCTTTGGAGATGTTCATCTTTACCCACCGGGGCTACCTCGCCTTAACAGGACTTACATCTGGGATGTGAAGGCGAGTACAAAAGCTGGACTTGAACTAAAATTTTCTACCTCATGGCTAAGACAGATTGAACCAGGAGAGACGTGCCCAGACTCCATTAGGTACAACATCAACAGCTGTATTGATAAGGCCACGGTCAACATTGGCACCTTCTGCAGGAATGGCTCCGTGTCTCGTGTCAAGTTGTTGGGAGGAGTTGTCATGTCCCTGCACCTCCCGTGGCACTCACTTCTCACCACCTCAGGCTTCAACATAGCCAACAGGGCTTCCATAAAACGTGAGTACGGAGTAGTGCAGCTGCCTCCTGCAGATTGCAGCAGAATCTATTTCAACCTTTCTTCACAGCTAACCTTCCAGTTTTGGTGCTGCTATCCCTAACTTCCTTCCACTTCATCTTTTCAACTATTGTTGTGTGACTTTTAGTTTGGTTAGATGGTGCTCTTATGGAGTCAGAGAATCAAGGTTGGTCGATTGTTCATTATAGAAACTGTTCTGTTGCTGGTTTTGGTGTACATTAATAATTTTAAATCTCTTTCAGCTTCCTAGAACTTAAACATACCTGCATTCTTGTTTTTGTGCATTCAGCTAGGTGAGACTAGGTAGTATAATTATGAGCCAGAGAGATTTTTGCCAGCTGCAGTATTTAGTTGGGCTTGTTTATTTTTTAAAAAGTTTCTTTAACTTCTAGAGCCTCAAACCAATGCCTCTCTTCAGGAGAGGAATGTGGGAAAAGGTGAAGCAATGCCTGGAAGGCACGGGAGGCTGGATAAATACATTTATATGTTTCAACCTGCACAATAACATAAACTGTTGTGTAATAATCTTCCTAAAATACTGGAATATTATACAGCAATCAGTGGCTTACTTTGTGATCTCTTGTCAAATCTTGCTCTGTACTTGAATTCTAGTGTTGTTGCTATCGGTTATAAAAGAAAGCTGCTCCAGGTTCGAGCTTCCAGAACACGAGTGTTTTGTAATTCCTGGCACTCCTCACAGCTGCACATTGTCACTGCAGTCCTAGAGTGGGACCATAATCTCTATGTACCCAACTTCACACTGCCAAGAGTCATCCAAGGATAAAGTGTCTTACGCAGCCTGCACAGTTCACATTTGTGCTTCATTATGCCTATTTGAGGCTCCTTGCTGGTGTGCTTTTGTTAAATATAGGAGGTTTTTGTAAAGAGAGCTACATGCTGCTCTAAGAGCTTGCATCTTTTGTTTCCCAAAACCCAGTGAAGCAGAAGCAGTTATCAGGTTGTCTGTTTGCTCTTGCAAAGCCAAATGTATGTAGGAATTAGGATCTTGCCTTTGCCAATAATAAAGGCTTGTCTGTCCGTGTGCTTGAAAGGTTAACTTGCTAAATTGAAAATGCGGTATTAATACATTCCTTATCTTTTCTGTAATTGAAGACATAAGAATCAACTCAAGTATATGTTTTAGTCTGAGCATTTTGTAGTAACCTAACCTGTAGCTGGAGAGGGTGATCTCACTGTCAAAATAAAAAGACTTTGCTTCTGGAGCGCTAGATATGCCAATGTGTCTTCAGTAACTGGAACTTGTTTTATAGGTTGTGATTCCCTCCCTGTTTTAGGGTTATGCATCATTGAATCCATTTTGAAGGGGGAGTCTTCAGTCACCCTGATGTCCCCTAACTACCCACTGGGCTTTCCAGAAGACGAGCTCATGACATGGCAGTTTGTGATTCCTCCCAACATGAGGGCAAGCGTGTTCTTCCACAACTACAGCCTCTCCAACTGCGAAAGGAAGGAGGAGAGGGTGGAGTACTACATCCCCGGCTCCCCCAGCAACCCAGAGGTGTTCAAGCTGAGCGACAGCCAGCCTGCCAATATTGCTGGCAGTTTCAACCTGTCCCTGCAGGGCTGTGATCAGGATGCCCAGAACCCGGGCGTTCTTCGCCTGCTCTTCCAAGTCGTCGTTCAGCACCCGCAGGTTGATGAGAGTAAGTAGCTGCCTGCCCCTTCTGTTGCTTTTGCTTACAGATGTCTGGACTGAGCACCACAAGGGAGAGAAATACTCTTTTTTGTTATTTTCCTTGAACTTTGGTCCCTCCGTGAGTTGAAGGAGGTTGCCAAGCAACGCTGAGGCCTGTTTTATTGCCCAGGGTACCACTGGCCACCAGTACAGCAAGGCGAGTGCTGATGCTGAAATTTGCAATTTGCAATGGAGTATTGGAGTGCTGTTGTATTTTTTTTTACACCATAACTTATAAATAGAGACTCCTTTCCCTTTCCAGCACCTGAATTACGTAACTGAAAAATACCTTTAACAGTTTTGCTTTCAGACATGAGACTCAACATTTTAAAGATCATTCTTAAAGCATGAACCCAGTTTTTTGTTCCCTGCATGAGCAGTTGCACTTAACAAGGTGGAACCTGCTGTCACAGTAGGTAGCAAGATCTGTGGCATTAACTGGTGAAATGAGAGGTGTAAAATTGTCTCTGTATTGCTAATGGCATCAATATGCATCTTCCTTTCCTTTCTTCCTTCGAGGTTTATTTTGCTTCCAAGACGAGGTTAAACATTAACAAGTGAAGAAGTCACATTAAACACAAAAGTTGTCAGTAAGATATCCCACTAGTAATATCCCCTACATATTTGGATGTTCTTTACATTTCTTTCTCTATACTGAGAATATTTTTTTTTTTGTTTTCTAGCCCCAAATTGAGATTGGTTTAGCACAATGACTTGTAATACCAGAGCATTTCTCTAAAAAAAGAAGTAAAAGGCCTGTCTAGGTAATAAGCCATGGAGTTAGTGATTTAGCCTCTGACTTCACAGCTCTGACCTCAGTTCAAGGTGGAGGTTAATAATCAAGGTCCACTCAACTGCAGAAGAGCAGGTGGAGGAAAGTCCATACTTGACTGCCACTATGTCAGGAGCTACTTAGAGGCTTTCTAAGTAATTTTTGCAAGACTAAGGTTTGAATGGCTTGTGCCCAGAAGTCACATATCCAGAAAGGATCTGTAGCATCTCACAGTTACAGTTCTTTGTTCTTTGTCTGTCTAGCCTGGCTCCATTTACGAACAGCAAATCCTCGCAGAATTGTTGTTAACAAAATCGCGTTTGCAAATGTTTGTTGTGTGTTGCATCTTGGAAGCTAGACAGAATGAAAACATTATATTCTGTTAATCAGCTTTATCTCCCTTCTTCTTTGGAAAGCAAAAAGAACTTTAATATATTTATGGCCACTAGACAAGACGATAATCACATAAAAAATTGAAAACAGGTTGTCATTCCGTGAATGAAATGCAAGTAATAAACCACTTGGATTTAAGAGACAACAGTGGTTTCTCTAGGGATTTTATAGGATTTCATGATTGATTTTGTAGTTATATAAGTTCCATCAAAGATTCAAATTCAGCCCTCAGGTTGCCATCTGCATCATTGCTCTTATTAAAAATGCATTGGTATCTGCATATTCTCAAAGCTTCCCAAACATTTGGGTATTCCACAGCTGTCTGTGGTGCTTGTCATTAAATAAGAAGAAAATATAGCTCTTTCCAGTCACAATAACTTCTTGATCTAACTCTTCCTGTGTTTAGCTACTGCAGGTAAAAACATTTTGAAAAATGATAACCTTGCAGTAGGAGTCCTAGTTTACTTGGTTGTGCCAATGACTTGGATAATTCCATTTGACCACTTGCCTTTTTGTCTGCCTGATTTCACACACAAGAGAAAGCTATTTTATTCATCTTTTGTGTATGACTTTGAGATCCGTAGCTAAAGCTAAAACCAGAATATGAGGAGTAGTATTAGAGCATGTGTGTTTATATAGGTACACTATTTTCCCCCTTGTCCTTGGTAGAATCATTGAATGGTTTGGGTTGGAAAGAACCTTAAAGATCATTCAGTTCCAGACTGCCCTGCCATGGGCAGGGACACTTCCACTAGGCCAGCTTGCTTTCTTTGACTTCAGAGAGAGGTGCCTTATTAACAGCACCAGGATGATGTGTGGATCCAAAACCTTTCTTTCCGCATTACAGTCAATCTTTATGAACTACTCCTGCATTTTTTCTCTTTTTTTTTGTTTTCTCCTTCCAGGTGTTCCAAGTATTTGCTGCTTATATAATGGGGTGAGAAGAGGTGAAGGAAGTTCGACTTCACACTGTGCTTCTTCTCTGTAATTGCTCTGGGGTGTTTTTCATTGCAGATGTCACCCATTTGGTCGACCTGAGCAAGGAGAAGAACATGACTGTGACAATACACTTGCAAGGGTGGCCCGGCCACATCCCCCTCATGTCTGAACCCATCTGCCTGATCTGCAAGGATCCTCGCAGCTGCGACCGTGTCTTGACTTTAACCTCTGGTGCTGTCTACAGGATCTCCTTTCTGTGCAAGGACATGTCCCAGCTGAGGATCACGGCTGAAAAAGGCATAGGTACGACAAAAGTAATGCTTAATGCTGTTCCTTAGGGAAAGCTTTTGCATGTTTTTCCCCAGGGGTCAGCCAAACCTGCTCCCTTGCTTTGGCTTTAAATGAATTGAGGTTAAAAAACAGCTATTGGCCAGCTGGGAGATGGGTGCAATGAGTCTGGAGGTGACTTTGTTCAGTACATTTCTCTATCTTTAAAAACAGCAACTGCGTAGCTGGAAGGGAAGAGATAAGAGTCACCTAAGTCACTGCAAATTATGGAAACAGAGCCAGAGAGTCATAAATCTGCCCATAAAAATGCAGGACCAAGGTTGCCATCAGGAGTGCATCTTCTTCTGCCTGCATGTCTCTCCTTGATGTAGGATTTTCCCAAATACTTTCTACTACAGGCAGAAAAGAGATTTAAAGTATCTGTACCTTGACTAGTCTACAGCAGTGTCCCAGTCAGTAGGTATATCTTGAGTGAAGGCCTTTGAATATGTTTCTGTTTCTTTGGTGTCCTGGACCTGTTAAGGAAAGCTCTTTAAATACAAACAATACACGTTTGGATAAAGCTTACTAGGAGAGCATATTTTCTGAGGTAGATGCTTATCTGGATCTATAATGCAAACCCAGAAGTACTCTGCATGTGCCCAGGTATTTCCTCTGCAAGAAATACCCAGCCCTTGGGATTTTGTTTTTGGTTTTTCAGGCTGTATGGATATTCGTTGGTGTCAGGGGAAGGTCTATTCCCTTTCAGTGCCCAAGGCTATTACCCAATTGCCAATTCGACTGCATAAGTTTATTTGGAAGCTGTTGGCTACTGATCTGATCAACATAGAAGTTACATCTCCGTCCTTGAAACTTCAGCAACACGTCCCAGAGCAGAAGTGCAACACAAGCTACAGTTACAGCATTGTTAGTGCCACCCCAGAGACAGAGCTGAATGTTGGTATATTCTGTCCTGGTGGATCTATTGAAAAGATTCAGATGAGGAATAATATCACCATATCCTTAAAAACATTTGGTAAAGGATTCATCAATGAGTCTATCCCTCAGGATCTGAAAATGTCTTTTGTGCCACATATTAAAGGTAAGGTAGTGGGTTTTATGCTACTTTGTTGTACACTGGTAGATCTCTCAATAGGCTTGTTAAAGCACATACAGATAAACAGAAATTAAGAATTCGATCCTTTAGCAGCGGTTCTAGGACTAGACTCTAGAATCAGTCTTTATTTGAACCAGCGATGTGGTTTATTTTGGGAATAGAGAAGTAGCTTTGTACGCCAGGTCGTGGATAGTTGATTGTGGCAAGTTCTGCAGGTATGTCTGTGTTTATTGTGATAACACTGATGTGGGAAAGGACGATTATTATGAAAACTAAGTTTTCTTTTCTTCTTCCCCTTTGCTACAGATGAGTGCATATTCACTGTGAGTCCAAATCCAAAAGCTAAAGTTTACCTGCAGACTCCCAACTGGCCTTACGGTTTACCTCCCTATGTTTCCGTATCCTGGTTCATCGCTGTGCCCAGCAGGCAAACCGCCCGCCTCGGCTTCTCCAAGGACCGCATGGGCATTGCCTGTGAGACGGGCCGGGCCTACGTCAACATAAAGGAGGAGACTCAAGGAGCAGAGGAGATCGTGCGCCGCGAGGACGAGCCCCTGCCCCAGCCCCGAAATATGCACCACAACTTCTGGGTGAACGTCTCCAACTGTAAACCTGTGGATAAGACACAGCTGACCTTGCAGTTCTGGGTGACTTTTGCTGACAAGCAGATAGGTGAGCCCTGTAAGGTTGTGGTGGTTTGTTTTCTGCTTGTTTCCTTGATTTTCCTTGGGATAACAGTAATGGGTGGTGGGAAGTTGGATGCGGGCAGTTTGTGAGATTCCCACCTTTGAAAATGTCTGTCCCTCAAAAACTTCCAAGAGTTTTAGCTGGATTCTTCTAGGAGCCAGGGAGGAAGGGGGGGTTTTAATGTGGTATAGTTTTTTGCGGGGAGGGAAGTGTGTTTCTGGGTTTTCTTTCGTTGACACAAGAAATGGCAGGGATCAAGGTAGTAAGACTAGATTGCATTAAGAAAAAATAAAAATTTAGCTTTTTTAATTTGAGATAACAGACAGAATATGTAATAAGATCAAGTGATGTTTTTCCCTTCCAGGGTCACAGACCTAGTGAACAACTTGGGATTTGATTATGCAAACTTATTCATCTATAGTCCTCACTTCATGTTAGCAGTTCAATTAGTCTCAGTGTTCACATGAGCAAGAAATCCTCCCTAGGACAGGTCTGACCATTTAATGGAGATTGGCCCTGATTGCTAGCAGCAAATTCCATGTTCCTGTTCCTTTCATCTTCTGAAACATAAACAGTTTTTTAAAAAAAGATGAGGGGACATTTTTAGGGTAGGCTTTGCTTATGTAAATTTGCTTCACAATTGCAATTTTTAATTTTTTGATCTTTTTTTCTTCTTTTTTAAAGAACGTACGCTTCTTTTAAAACATGCAGCATTTTTCTTTGCTCACGCATGGACTTTCCTAATCAATTTTATGACTCCTAGAAAACCCCAGGTCAACACAAGCTGTGTGTTTCAGAGGAGGGCATGGTTTTGAGGGGAAGCTGTGGAAATGTCACTATTTCTTCTTTCTCTGTTTCTTTCTGTGCTTTCATTTCTTCCTTGCCTGTTCAGTCAGAGACACGTGAGGTGCTGTGGGTAAGTTTAGCAGTGCATGAGATGTATCAAAAACTCTTGGAGGTGGGTGGGTTGGTTGGATTTCCACTGCCAGCAGCAGGAATTTGTTGTTGCTTGGCCTCCAATCTCTTGGAAATTGCCTGTGGCAAGCATGGCTTAGGAACTCCTGCTCTGCCAGCAGCTGCTATGCTTAACAGCTTTTGATGGGGTTCAAACCCAGACAGATTTTAGGAGAAAGCTGGGTGTTCCTTCTTTTGCTCAGAGTCCTTATCTGTCTATATCTGTTTGCAGACCTTGGAATCATACTTGCTGTGGTGGCTGGGGCTGGAGTTCTCACAGCAATTGGACTGACTGTGTTCTGTGTTAAGAAGAAGTAAGTTCATAATTCAGCATATGTAACTTAGCAGTTCAAGAAGGCATTTTGGGAGAGCTGCTGGGCCCTCTGTTTCATGTGCTGATATCCTTGGAACCAGGGTGTAAAGCATAAGGAAGGCATGGTGGAAGTAGCATGACTCTGGGAATGCTTCTTTACTCTAAATTGACTAACTTCAAGAGCAGAGCAGCATTCCTGGAGTCACATTACTTCAACCTGCAGAGCACTGCTTACCCTGGCATTAAGTGCAGGCTCTTGGGTGTACTGTAAGTCAGGTGTTGGTTGGACCTCCTCAGCAGTCCCTGCAACATGAAATCCCAATAAATATGGCTGTTCCATGCATGCATGCACTCAAGTCTTTGTTCAAACAAGCTGTGAACTGACGCAGATATACTCAGAGCTTTCATTCATCTGCACAGCCTCCAGCAACTTCTGGAGTTTGCACATCAAGTGGGAGCAATTTTCTGTGAGATGCGCCCTTGGGGAGAGAAGTGGGTTGTGCAAAGCTTACATGCATGGCATTACTCATATGAGCAGAGTCTGAAGTCATTGATAGCCTGGGCTTTCTAATACATGTGTGCTCAGTGCTGTCAAGATGGTTGGGTCCTGAAGCTGTTGAGCTGGAATGAATTTATGCAATAGGGTGACTAGTGCAGTTAGGAGCCTATTTTCCTGACACACAGGAAAGACTTTACAAGTACAGGCTTAAAAGTCTTCTGCCTTCAGTCTTCAGTCTTCTTTTTTCTTTCAAATTTAGGAACAGCCACTCAGGAAAGCATAATTAAGAAAAATTCTTTTGACTTTTATTTTGACCCACTACCTTGTCTTCAGTAACACAGCCTTGTTTTTGTGGGGATCTAATGGACTCTGGATCTTATTAATGCCAGTGGATGTTGTGGGACTTGGTACAGTGCACAGCCAGGAGCCCAGTGCTTGGGAGACCACTGGAGTTAATCTTGCAAACTTCAGGGTCAGCAGAGCAGGTAACCAGAGAGTGTGAAGTTGTTTTCTGCTCTGTTAAAAAAGAATGTCTAGTCTCAAGAGTTATTTCTCCCAAAATTACAAGTAAAGCCTTTAATCCAGGTAGGCTGCCTGACACTGTGTGGTTGGGATGAGTGAACAGAAGCTGTTGTTATTGAGTTCCAACATCCCAGGCGTGTTGTTCCTGGCCTGTTAACAATTTCACCTCTGTAACAGGAAGAAGAAAACCCAGAATCCCATGGTGGGAGTGTACAATGCTAACGTGAATACCCAGATGCCTGGAAAAAAAGGCTTATTTGGAAAAGGAAGGCAAAACAATGAGTCTCACGTCTATGCAGTTATTGATGATGCTGTGGTCTATGGACACTTGCTGAAGGAGTCCAATGGCTCAGTCGCTCCAGAAGTCGATGTGTACCGGCCTTTTGATGGACCCATTGGTAGCTTGCCACCTTCTCCACCTCCATTCTCCTTCAGAAAGGACATTAAATGCTCTTCTAACAGCGAGGAAGAACCTCTGCCCCTGACAGACACAGACCAAGACACTTACACATTTGCTCATCAGAAATCAGGGCAGTCAGAGGACAATGGAGATGCAAATAAAATGGATAAAGGAGATACAAGTGTGCCCTTGCTGGAAAATAAGGAACGGGATGGTTTAGTGGAGTAATTTTATGCCAGGTATAGCAGTTTCCTGTGGAAACACAGGTGTCAGGACAGTGACCTAGGAGAAAAACATACTGAAGAGGAGTGTTATTTTTAAGTATGTTTTTATGCTGTTTCGTTTCCTATGTGTATTTTCAGTTGTTTTTTATCCTTTTTTTTTTAAACGTCGGCTGTTGACAGCTTTCAGTTTTAAAGTGAACACCTAGCAAACTCAATACCAGTCAGGACTCTCCAGGACTCGTTGTGAAACAAGTGCCAAAGGTGTGCTTCTGCTTTTTACTGGAAGGGCATCAGGAAAGTTAATTCCTAACCACCGGCTTTAAACTGGCCACTGATAGGTGGGGAGAGTGTTCTGTCCAGTATTTCCTCCTCTCAAAAGCCATTATTTATCTGAGTGTAGATTGGTGACTCCTAGAAGATGCAGACTGTGTCACTGTCTCAAGGCAGCTCCAGGCTGCACATGTCCAGGCCATCTGCACTTGCTTGAAAATCCATCAGATTTAGCATGCTGGTGGCTATGTGAGTGTAGTGAAAGACCATGTATGCTGTCTGGAAGAGCTCCGTGCCTGTAAATCAGTGTGATCACTTGAGCTTGGGCTCTTCTCCTTCAGAAGATAAGTTATGGGTTTTCTCTGATTTTTGACTGCTGTTGTTATACTTGGATTGCACCATGTGAGCTTACACCAAAGACTATTTTATTTGCCCTTTGACAAAAATAGTTTCAAAAGTCTAAACCAACTTGTGATTCTGTTCCAGGTGCCTGTGACATTCACATTTTACTAATACCTTGCGCTTTTGGTTCGAGTGAGATTAAGGATTCAATAAAGAAATAATGATGTGGTCATTCAGCTGTTTACCAGTGTTTTTCACTTCACCTGTTACTAAGGTTTAAAATACAGGGTAAAGAAAATTGCTTACAGTAGCTGATGTCTCTGAAATGCAAAGAACGAATCCATAAGAAAAGCCTAGATATTTTAATTTTTTTTTTAATGTGTGTGCGCGTATCAGTCTGAATTTAGCAACCATGTTATGATGGTGGGGACAGTTCTCGACTTCTGGCAGAACTTACACTTCAGTTGTCTAGCTGTCCCTGAAAGGTATCTCTTGAAATCAGGTCTCATTTTAAGTGCTGTAGTTGGCATGCCCCTCCGTTTCTGTGCCTTTGACAACACAAGGGTCAGATTCCTTGTGGGAATAAAGTTGCCTTTTATATACAAACATCTGCCCTGTCCTGGTGTGCAGTTTACTGAGGGTGTTTATAATTTTGTGTGCAGCACTAGACTCAATGACTGGAGAATTTCTTTCCAAATACTTTACCATGACTGTTTCTGGCCTAGTGATACACAGAGGTGACACAAAACTTTTAGACAAGTATTGCACGCAATGATGCTAAATATATAATAATATTTAAAATTT
>VZUA01009738.1:2710-15329 GCA_013401035.1 Horornis vulcanius | reverse complement strand
GCTCCGATAGAAACCCTGCAAGGCAGCACAGGCTTAGAGAGGGTGTTCTGACACGTGGACAAGGGAAGTTAGTTGGGATGGAGGGTCTCACACAATATACACAAAGGCAGAGTGAGGTGAACATGCCAAGGATGCAACTTACCCCCCATTATATATGCTTTCAGTTTGAAGGCAAGAGCAGCTGGAGCATATCACATTTCAGCACCAAGACAGTGTGAGAGCACAAGAAGTGAGAAGTTTGAAAGAGGAGAGAGACAAACACAAGAATATAATGAGACATGGAGATGAATAAATGAAAGCCAAACTCCAGACAGTTATTTGTAGGAAGGGGAAACAGGATGCAGGGGACAGCAGGGTCACCTTTAGACAAAGCATAGGGTTTCCCAGAAGGGCAGATGCTGTCAGAGCAGCAGTCCCACAATAAGGTAAGATGGGGTCTATATGAGCAGCACCTGCCATTAGATCTTCAGCTACTGTTAATAGATCCTACACAGCCACAGGAAGAGGGAAGCTGCAATCTGCTCTGTAACACCCAGTCAGTCCACAAAGCTGTTGACTACAAGACCTTAAAACACAGTACTAAGTTCTGCAACTCTCCCATAAAGCCCTCAGCTCTGGCTTTTAAGGGAGAAGGGAAAAGGTTGCCCCAGAAGAGTTTACAAATTCTTCTATCCAGACATAGGGCAGAAGTGGGTCTACCCAGAGAGAAGTGGTAGCCTAGGACTGCCTCCAAGCCACCAAGGGCTGATTTGTGCCAAACTGCTCTGAATGCCCACACTTCCAGCTGGCAGTGGTTAAGGCAAATCAATTGCAAAGACATGCTCAAAACTGTTCTGCTCAAGCAAGGGCAACTCTTTTTAATTTTTTTCCTAAAAAGCCCAAACCAGATTCCAAGACAGAAGCCTGAAACTCAGCAGTGGGAAGAACAAGCACTCACACAAATAGCTTCTTAAGAGTCTAAACATTTCAGAGTTTGTTTGACAGCCCTGAAATGGAGGCTATGACTCAAGGGAGACACTAGCTCCCAAATTTGGGTTACATCTGTAATTTGCCTCGTTGACTACGCCTGGCAATGAAAATCCTGGTTTTGAAGGTGAACCTGCCCACTCTGCATAAGAGAGATTACAGCAATATGTTTTTCTTTCCTGGCTGCTGCAGTATCAAATACAAAAGCTGTCAACAAATTAGGCTGCCTTAATAGCATTACTGTCTCTTTACAAGAAGGGTATAAGAGACTGTCAGGCTGCCAAGGTAAGCTGCAGCCAGAACTACACTCTGCTTTGTAAGATGGATGGAATCTTCTTAAGGACATGCATCTAAGCCTGAGATTTCCATGTCCACAAAGGCAGCAGCATTGCACACAGAACAGCCCAGGCAACCGGTACTGCCCCAGAAGGGAAGGCAGGAGTTTCCAGGCCCTGGCAGGCTCACAAGCTTGACACTTGGAAAGGCTTGCCAACCACATCTGCAGCTTGCTTCTGGATCCTTCTCTTCTAACAAAGCCTCGTGAGCTAGCAGCTTCTGAAGCACTCACACTACCAGACTGACAGTCTTTTCTCTGAGCTTGGGAGTCCCACTGTCCCAGCAGGTGCTGCAGGAAAAGACAAGCCAGTAATCAGAATGGCACACTCTGCCACCAGCCTGGCAGGCTGCGGGGTCTGAATACTGTGCACACACCTGGGGAATCACCTTCCCTGCACCAGGCCTCACTGAGAGCAAGCAGCTGGAATGAATGATTTCACCTCTAGAAAAACTCAGAGCATTTCTGTTTGCATGTCTGATTGCTTCGCCTCTCCAACACAGCTCAACCAAGAGCAGCACTCCAGGCAGCAAAAGACACATGATGGGCAACCTGTCCTTCGCCTTCCCTCATTTCTCCCTCCGTCAGGATGGGAATATTTCACTGTAAGGATCTAAACCTCCAGGAATGCTGCATGAGGTTGGATAAGCCTTTAAGAGAAAGTCTTTGAAACTCAACAAAAATAAAAAAAATCCAAACAAACAAAGCAAAAAGGAAAATAAAAACAAAATATTCCATACCCATAAGGCATGGAAACTTTGTTGAAAGCAAAACAATCATGTCTTATGTTTTTCCATATGGCAGATATTCTTCATATTTCAGTCTCCACACCATGCACACAGACCCACTTTGCCCAGCTAAGTCCTTTCAGTCTCCTCTTCACAGCTCTCAAAGCTCTTCAATACTAACAAATTCATGGGCAGGACGTGCCTTTACCACATTTTGTCACACAACTTCAGCCATCCTTCACCATAAAAGCTTTGCTACTCAACTTTGACTCTCCTAAAGGAATGTGCACCTCTATAAAGGCTGCTGGGCACACCCTCCTTAACAAGTGTGGCTTTCACCGATAGGGTTTAAGAGTGTAAAATTATTAACTCCAGTTTTCACTGCTTTGGGCATCCACATATCCATCCAGTCCATCCATCCACTTTCTAAAGCCCCAAAGCTCGAAAAATGTTTGTAGAACTGGCAAAGCTCAATGGGGATCGTTATCTGTGTTTGAATTTCCATGGCCATGGGTGAGCCAGGCATGGCTCATTTAGTGCTGAGGCTGCAGGGTGATAAGCATCACTTTACTGCTGCTTATACCGTGACTCCTTCACTTTCCTGAAGGCTGCCTGTGAAAGCAGCACAACAAATGACTGGGGAACTCATTTAAGTTAAAAGTTGTGTTTATTGTACTATCACAACTAAAGAGATGACCCAAGGGTGACAAAAAGCAGAGGCTGCTTGAAACAAGCAGTGGTGCTGTAAAGTGCCAAGCCACATGACAATTAAGCCTGGCCCAAAACGTGGCCATTCCACCTGGCAAAGACAAAAGCCTTACTGAGGGCAAACACATCTGTAAAGTCATCTGGAACTGGCAAACTCAGCACTGCTAGGAAGATTTCCAGCAAGAGACAAGAATTTGGCAAAGCAAAAAGGTGAGAATGTGTGCATAACAAAGCATAAAGCAAACCCAGCCCTTCCCCATCCCACCCAGTCTCAGAGACTACATTTTACCTCACCTACCATCAACATTGTAGACTTTCAGGCCAGCCATGTGCTTGGCTGCTCGGGATTTGGAGGCTGTTAACAAGGCTGGGTTGTAGACTGTGAAATCTCGGTAGTAATTTTCCAGAACCACCAGTGCAGCTCGTTGGATGCTGGGGAAAGAAGAAGAGATAAAATTAGACAAATCATCTCAGATCGAAACAAGCTCTCTTGTTTCCNTCAAGAAAGAAAGGAAGGAAGAATTGTGATACTACTGGGAACAGAGCTGTCACGCCTACAGGACCATGCAATACACGGAATATTAATTACTCTCTCTAGGACCTGAAATCTCATTTGAGATGCAAGATAAGTATCTCTGCCCTCAGCTCAATAGGAGGATGTCAGGAAATCCCTAAACAAGGACAGCACAAAGTGAAGCACTAGGCTGCCTGCAGCATGGGAAATCACAGAACAAGAGCTCAGCCCACCTCGGCAGTACAATCACTGTGCTGCAGAGACCTTGCTCAGGCTGAAGACCAACACACCACATGGGTTTTGCTGTAGATGGCCAGCCTGGATGGAGGGACCAGCTGAGGATGGATGCTTTTCCTTCTGCGTCATTTCCAGGCGCACCTTGCAGCTCCTCAGACCTCCTCCATCCCAGCACTGACAAGAGTGTGATCTCTTCAGCTTTCACGGCAAGATAAGATCGCTGCCTGAGGAGTAGGGCTGCCAGGATTACCTCAGTATTGCTTGTTAAATCCCCAGCTAGGGACAGAATGAGGAGCAGTGGCACTCCCTCCATCCCTTTGAAGGGATGCCTCTACATAAAAAGATGACACATGGGAACAAAACAAACACACGCGCCAGCAGCAGGAAAGGCTCAACCCAGAGGTATCTTCCTTTGCGATCATTTTGACAAGAGAGAGAGAGAGAGATGTCTGTAGGCGCTATTACCAGCAAATAGGGCAGCATTTCAAAACGAGCCCGAGCTCCAGTGTTTAAAAATGCGGGAGTAGGACACAGCTCTCCCCATGCTGCTCTGGCTCTGTGCCTCAGCGTGGCACCCGACTGGCAGCGGCACTCTCAGCAAATCACCAAGATCACCCATTCAGCCAACTGGAGTTTGCCAAGGACCCACACTAAAAATAATTTTAGCGCGTTCAAAATTAAAGTGTAATTGCCGACACATTTGTTGCCAGTTAATTGGAAAGGTCACACTTCCCAACAAGGCCTCTCTTGAAGGAAAGCAACAAAGTGTTCTCACACATGTTACAACATAGGAAGAAAACATTACAAGGACTGTAACGTGGGAAAATAAGACATTAACAAATTAAGCTCTAAATTCAGTGCTCAGCGCTACCACAGATTCCGTGTGTGTTCCCGGAGGAATAATTTAAATTTTCCTATGCTTTGTGCTAATATTAAACTTCTGCATCACACCCAAGTAATTTAAACACACGTACACACCCCCCACCATCCTCACTCTACAGCTGCCACACTCCCACTAAGTGAATTAAGCACAGATGCCAGCCCATTCAAGAGATTCTGAGAAAGAAGAACAAACCCAGACTTGTTCACTGCGTAGCTTCATCAGTCAGTACATCACCATTCATTTGCTGTGTAACTTTGAGATGGTGAATTTAGCTTTTGAAGCAAATTCCAGCCTTAGGATTGTTTGGAGGGGTCTTTTGGATCCAGCTAGAGCATCTTAAAGAAGCTTTATCTTCCAGGTGCCACTCCTTCATAATTCCTCACCTTATACTTTGTAAAAGCAACTCCACTAAGGCACTCAGCTACTGACTTGTGATAAAGAGCCACTGGTTAACCATGGAAACAATTTTCCTTTGATGAAGTAGTACAGACTGACCCACTACCAGACACACATAGATGTTGACACAGAACAGGTGAAAGCCATTTTATTTCTCCTTGCCACACTTCTGATTTCTACTGTGTATTTGCTGCAGCCTATAAACAAAATTTCATAAAAGCAATCACGTGGCAGCAGCACATATTCCCCCTTCTGACTGCAAACATGATCCATCAGTTTTTCCATCTCTGCTTCCCAGGAAGATAAAACTCCATAGAGTTTCATCACAAAACACAGTGTTAGGAAAACTAGGACCAACTCAAAACAGGAAGATAAAAATGAACAGAGTTATTCTCTGTTAATACACTGTACTGATTTCAAACATCACTGGAACTTCCATCCCAGCAGTGGGAAATGTTTGGGAACTCCACTGACCAACTAGCTCTATTAGGACAAAACACAATGCAGCACAGCAGAGAATAATTTATTTTTATACATACACATTTTCCCTGGACCCCACCGACAGCATTATCATCAGGATGCCAGCTTTCCCCACGTAACATCCCTTCCATCCCCTCATTAAATAACCTCCCCCACCAATTCATTGGCACGTGCACTCAAAATCCAAGCACAACAAAGCTTTTACATTGCAGCAAGCAATGATCATTGTCCTGAAAATTAAAGCTCAGGTATTTGTTGCTGATGGAAATCCAGTATAGGCTCGATCCCACACAGGAGATAGCCCAGTCACACAGAGGCGTCTGCTTTCTGGAAGAGAAATGTAATAAACATCAGTTTCCTGGATTTCTACCAGCCCATTTCCATCTCCCATGTAGTCCATTCAAAGCATGGCAGGTTAGGAAGACAACTACAACTACAAATCTTCAAATTCTCTGTCACAGGAAAACAAAAAAAAAACAACCAAAAACCCAACCAAATTAGAAGCTGCAGACAAGTAAATTAAAAGGGTCACAACAATTTGCAAAAGCAAGGAAAAGGCTGAATCAGAGCCTCCTGGGCTGTGTTGCTCAACCTCTTCACCCACATCAAGGGGAAGCCTCACCCTGCCCGGCGCAGGACAGCCAGCCCTGCCCCACACGGGTGCTGCAAAGCAACGAGAACCCGCGCCCTGACCAGGCACAAGGGCGCCCCAAGCACGGCACAAGGGCGCCCCAAACACGGCACAAGGGCGCCCCAAGCACGGCACAAGGGCGCCCCAAGCACGGCACAAGGGCGCCCCACGCTCCTGTGCAACACCACACACCAGGAGGAGGCCAACCCCAGGCACGGGAGCATCCAGAGCAGCCAAGCAAACACCAAGGAAGTCTGCTCTCTCCAGACAGCAATCCAGGCTTCTGGGGCTTCCCAGCGCAGGGCAGACCCTCTCTCTGCTGCCCTGCGAGCAAGGTGAAGTGGCTGCAGGAAGCCGCCTCTCCACCCACACGGCAGCTCCAGCGGGAATGGAAACTGGCAGCCTTCCTGCAGGCCGCGTCTGGAGAGGCGGCTTCCTTGCAGAGTTCAGCACCATGTCGGTCACTGCATTCATTCACCCCGCATTTCAGCAAGCTGCGCCGAGGCTTTCCTTTTGTTCAGCACTTTGAAAGAATGGGGAGGGGCAGGAAGAAAACGAACAGAAAGTTTCGATACTTAATCGCCCGTATGAAAGAGGTCAGAGTGAGGATCGTCCCATCGAGAGGGTCTGGCAGCCCAGTATATTCCAGGCATTGTAGCAAACTACCAGAACGCAGAAAAAGTGTAGCACAGAAACACAGAAATCATCAAAGAAAGGCTTGGCTTGGAAGGGACCTTAAAGATCATCTAGTTCTAACCCCACCTCCACCATGGGCAGAGTACAAAAATCAGGACACAAAAAGCACTTCCATGCAACAGTTCAGATTCAAAACTTAAGGCATGAGAGGAAAACCGCTTGCACAATCCAGCAGCCTACGGGAAACAGAGTTTTCCTTGCAGGCAGTGGCAGTGAGGCCCTTACGCTTTGCTGCTTTGCATTTTGTGCAGTTGGAGGGTTGCTAGTTTCCAATTATTATTTTTACTCCCTTGAAGAAGGCCATGTCACAGCATGCTGCCAAGAGGGAAAGCAAACAAGCAGACCCAGCAGAAGCACAGGGTGGCATTTGGCAGCAGAGAAATGCAGAGCCCTTTACTAACAATAATGAACTAACTTCTACAGGGCATCCAAGGAAGTGGAGGAGGGGACTATGGGACACAAAGGTAGCAAGTGTTTTTTTTCCTCTCAAAGGGTAGGTCAGGAGCAGTTTTGCCTGAGTACTCACTGCTACAGAAGATTTGAATTCTTGCAGTCTTGCCATACACTGCAGCTCAGAGGCCGTTTTGACTTTGTATTTGCCTTCTGCAACACAACTACACCAATAGTGAAATTAGCTTTTCTTAGTGGATTTCTAGGAAAACAGGCCAGTACTATACTGAAGCAAAGCACAAGAAAAGAAGCCTGTTTATATCATCAAAATACTGGCTTTGGACACTGGTGGTTTCCAGGAAAAGGAGTTCGAGTTTTATGAAGTGGTGGGAGAGGGTTGGTGAAAATAAAAAATAAGGAGAGGAAAAAAAGATTAAAAATTGAAGCAACACCTCTATGCACCTGTCACTCACATGGTTTTAGAAGTTTTGTGTTTCCTGCTAAGCTAGAAATGTCATGGTACTGTACCAAATATCAGCAGACATTGAGAATCATCGAGGGCAGAGGATTGCCCCATACTTTTGCAACAGATGTACACACACAACCAGAAAGAGCTGAGCTATTTGCTACCAGAGCATTCTTGCTATGGATACAGATCTTGCAGCATCAGGGTTTAGAATGAGCCACACACACCTAAAAGACACAGGGATAGTCAGAGATTTGATGACTGCTGTGGTAATTGAGGGCTGAGGAAGCCTGGGGTTATTTAATCAAATGGTTCCCAGCACAGACTCCTCTCCTCCAAACAACATTTTTTTAACATTCTTCAAAACAGACACAGTATCAAAACAGGCTAAGGTCTCTCTCTCCGCACATAAAACTCTTGCCACAGCCAATTGGGAAGTTTGGCACCTCCAAGAAAAGCTAAGAAAAGATTGCATAACACAGCCTTCCAATAAGAGTTTGGAAGAGCTTTGCCTTACCAGATGTCTCCAGCCTATAACTGCATCAAACTTGCCTACTCCAAGAGATACTGAGGTCTCCTGCTCACCCACAGCATTTTGTACACTCTAGCAGTGCTGCCAGCCACACCCAACAAGCTCAGAGGATTGCTCTGCCCTCCCTTGCTGTACAATCACATCTCCCTCCCAGAAAACTCCCTTTTTTTCCTTTCTCATACACTTTTGCCAGGGCACAGAGCTGGGGCTCAAGTTCCTGATCCTTCACCATGTTGGACTGTTTTCCCAGAGCAAAGCCACCAGAACTGGAGATAAAACTGGAAACAGACAATTGAAGTCAAAATGCTTCCCACACCAACATCCCTGCTGAAGATGATTACAGAAGGGATTCCCACCATCCCCTAGGCAGCTCTGCCTGTTATAGCTACAGGTGAGGCCAGCACAGGCTGCCCAGACAGATGACCCTGGGCAGCACTACCACACCAGGGGGACAAGAACTGGCAAGATGCAAGGGATTTGGTACTCTCTCTCCTTTCCAAGCAACACCTTGGAGCAAGGCTCCTGAGAAGAGCAAGGTCATGCAGAAGCACAAATGCCTTGGCTACAGTTTTGTCCTCTCCAGTAAACAGAGCCCGAGTCAGATCTCAGCAGAGATGCCAAGACAAGGAACTTCTCCAGCAGCTGTGGCCAAACAAGCAGAGCAGAAAAATGCCTTTTGATCATCATAACTACAAGAGCATTTCAGTTTGGTACAGTCTAGAGAACAGGACTGGAGTTCCTAGGAAAAGGAAAACCACATTTTCTTGTCAGACAACCACAACTGAGACCTCCACTTGGCTAAGGCAGGCAAGCGCAATCCTCGCCCTCCCTGGAACAGGCACCGGGCAACAGGGACACAGCAAGTTTGTTTTAGATACCCAACTTCTGGCATTTGGTGAGGCAGGGAAAAGAATTTGCAAGGTCAAACCTTTATCAGGGAAGGGAAGAAAACCTCATCATAGCAGCAGGTTGTCAGCATGATGGCAGCAGAGCTGCTGCCCCCAAGGAAGCCAACATCCATTCGTTTATTATGTAATCCATGTAATTTATATGGAACCCAAACACACAAAAGGTTTGCCCCAGTTTTTCAGTGACCCATCTCTATCTTTTCTCTGCCCTCACAGCTTTTTCTACCAACATGGAAAGAAAGGACAGGAATTTAAAGTGTGTCCCCATCTATATCCAAGATTGGACATCTGAACAACACATGACTGCTGTACATTTAAGGAGAGTATCAGTCCAGCTTCTAACCACAGATCTCCTCTTTTCTGCCCTACGCAGTCCAAGACACGCTGGTCTCCAACAGACATTATAAACCTCATCTTTTGCAAGACAAAAATCAGAATCAACATACCAGCTGAGCAATACAATAGTTCACTGGTGATGTACAAGGGATTTCAACATAGAAATTTTCTGAATGAGAGAGAGAGAGAGGAGTAGAATTAATTTTCAGGGTTTTGGGTTTGTTTTCCTCAAAACTCAAAAGCAGCCTAGTCAAAACCCTTCAGTACCTGTGAAAAAGAGAAGGATCCCTGCAACTCTACTACTAACTTTGCTGTTACATTTGAGTGTTTTCATTTTGAAGGGAAGCTGTGAGTATTTTTAAAAACCAAGATTTTACAGGAGGGTATGACCAAACTGGGGGGAAATCAACTCCTTTACCTCATACAAACCAAACAAGCTACTCACTTAAGCCTTCCTGAGGAATCCTATAAAAGCACTCCCAGGCCAGCACTAAAAAGATGCTGGTATAGAAGTACAGAGCACAGAGTTTTAGCCAGCAGCTATAAAACCCCAGTAAACCAAATGACATGCTCCCACTGCAGCTCTCCTGAGAAACTTCCAAGCCTGATACCTCAGGAAGTTAAGGTCTTTAAGGTACCAGCACACAGCCTGAACGTTTTCCTCAGTCACCTTTATTGGTAGAACCTCAAAACTTGATGAATGTTTCCCCAACAGCTGCACTGCCCTTCCTTCCACTTCCAACAGCAGAAGGTGGCAGCTAGTATAACAGAGTAGGAAAAAACCCCAGAACACTACTGGTAATGTGTAGCGAGGAGGAAGAGGAGGGGAGCACAGTCCTCTCACTCAAGGAGTGGTCCAAAAGGCCCAGTAATATGATTTGCCAGGAAAGGGCAATCATTGTGTTGAGGTCAGATGCTGTGAAAGCACCACACTTCTCCTCCTCAGTAACCCAGTGAACATCTCATTTCATGGTATGCAGTGCCAAGGGACACAAAGATCGTAAGGACGCTTGTTACCTCCAACATCATATTCAACAGACAGAAAATGAAATAAACTGTAAAAGTCCAACATGAGTTTTAGAAACAATGAAGGTTCTGGAGCACCAGAAGAGCTTCCTATGGAAGGCAGAGGACTCTCTTTGAACAAAACCAAGATTTAATCCCTTGCTGAGACTAAGCTTCTTGCCAGGCTCCCTGTATACAATTCTAGGAGGCTTTATTGCAGCAGGTCAGGCTAGGTAATTGGGGAGGTTGCCTTCCAGCCCCTCACAGAATAGCAAAGGGAGTTTAATATGCAGCAAAGCCACTTGGCTCTGGTTGCCTCAACCCATCCATGGGGATGAGTGAATGTAGAAGAGCAGCTTCAGGAGAGCTGCATCTGAAAGAGCCGCTTGTGAAAGCCTGAACATGTAGTGCAACAAACTTCTCCCTCAGGCTGAGGATGCCAGATGCCAGGAGAGCAGGCTTCAAAGCAAACTGCCCACATCCTCTTGAGCCAAGACCACCTCTCCAAGGGAAGCAGCGTGTGTGGGGAGGTGTTGTCGAGCACTAACTCACCATCCAGATACCTAGCAGAACCACTAAATCCAAATGGTACAGCTCACAGATTAGCCAGGGCACAAAAGCAGCTTTCAGGCACTCATAGCTTGGGCTGCATTTCATCCAGTTCCTCAAACACCAATAACCACATGCAAATGCCCCAACAGCTCTCATACTAGACACCCACTTCCCTTTGATGCCACACAACACATTCAAACAGGAGAAGGCACTACTTTCCCATTAAAACAGAAAGAGAACACTTTCTACCAGCAACTTATTGCTCCAGGGTCTGCTGCAACACAGACAAGAAACACGAGAGGCAAAGGAGCTGCCTGTGCCCTGCCATGTATCTGCCACATCCCAGACACCTGCAGTGAACCAAAACAACACCTGGCCAGACATCCACACCTCCAGCCCAACCTAGCACCCTCAGGAGCCACTGGTAGTTTAACTGGACCCAGAGAGCAGCAGCTACTGGATCCAGGAGCTAGAGCTTGGAAAGGGGTTTTCCAAGGGCACTGCTAGCACACCAAGCATTCCTCTCCATGATATGGTTTTGCCAAGTGGTGGGGGTAGACTCAAGGGAGCTTGAGGATATTCAATGAGAATACTATCTTGCTTATCCATGAGAAAAAACCCCACAAACAAACCACCAGCTATCATCTGCTCACTTTACTAAAGTAAAGTCAAAGTAAAGTGAAAGGCTTTCTTCATCTATTGAGCAAACCCGCAGTTTGGGAAGGAAAGCAGTGAGAGAACAAAAAGGGGACAACTTAAGTGAAAAGATGATGGGAAGAAGCTGTTGCTGAGCTTTCCCCACAAACCTGCACAGCATGGTAGACACAAGCACCCCAAAAATACATGGGTGTTGGCAAAGCAGGGACAAGTTGGCTTCCCCATGCACTGTGGGTGCTGCATCCAGCTGCCAGCAGTCCAAAGGGATCCACTTGTCCATACCCAATTTGATACAGAACTGTGACCAATTTGAGAGAGTCAGGGACACTGCTGAAGTCAATCTTACAGGTAACATTTGCACAGCTGAGCAGATTGAGGCCAATGGGCCCTGTGGACGGAGACCTGAA
Organism: Horornis vulcanius; assembly: GCA_013401035.1. NCBI lineage: Eukaryota > Metazoa > Chordata > Aves > Passeriformes > Scotocercidae > Horornis > Horornis vulcanius. Next base: position 3,503 of record VZUA01009738.1, on the reverse strand, counting down.
TGATGCAAGATAATTATTTACAAAGTCCAGTCTCACACCTGGAGATAGGACTATAAACCAAATCCACAGAAGTAAGCTGGCATCCATTTGTGCACCACTTCCAGCTCTGAATCTTCAAGTACATGACCTGAGGTGCTCAATACCAATCCCTCATGCTTGGGCCAAGGCGGGTCCCCTGTAGACCAGATGGATTGGGGAGGAGAAGCAAGGACTGGAGGCTCTCCTTTCCCCAAGGCTCAGCAGAGGAGCAGACTTTTGCAGAGAGCCCTGCCCCACCAAGGAGGGCTCCCACAGACTGCAGGAATCTATGGGGCCTGACAGGATTCACACAATACTCCTCAAAGAGCTGGTTGATGTCATCGCAAAGCTTCTCTCAAGGATTTTTGAGCAGTCATTGTCCCGATTTTCAAGAAGGGCAAGAAGGAAGATGCCAGATACTACAGGCCTGTCAGTGTCACTTCAGTGCCTGGTGAAGTGATGGAGAAGATTATTCTGGGAGGTATTGTAAAACACCTCAAAGTGTGATGACAACATGGTCATCACTCACAGTGAGCACAACTCCATGAGAGGAAAGTCCTGCTTATCAAAACTCATTTCCTTTTATGACAAGGTAACCCAGCTAGTTGATCAAGGGAAGCCAGTTGGTGTAATATTTTTGGATTTCAATAAAGGTTTTGATACTGTCTCTCACAGGATCCTACTGGACAAGATGTCCAGCATTTAGCTGGATAAATACATGATATGATGGGTGAGCAACTAGGTCAGGCACAAAGGGTTACAGTGAATGGGGTGA
>VZUA01009732.1:44639-55127 GCA_013401035.1 Horornis vulcanius | reverse complement strand
AACTGTACTTTGCACATGTATAAATAGTACAAGAGGTGAAAGAAATATGAATTATTTCTTAATAACTGCTGTTTGTAGGTGATAAAAAAAGCATACTCCTGGCATTATTCTCCTGAAATCTTAAACCCAATCCTAGGAAAGCACTAGAGAAAAGGTTGTACCTACGTGCCCATGTTAAATTTAAGAATTGGTTTAAGTACCTTCCCTGGACCAATGCCCTGAGCAAGTGAAATATGATTTTTCTATTTAAAATATTAAAAAGATACAGGCTGCCCAAGTGTTTTACATTTCTTTTTCCTTCTTGACTTCTAATTCATTTCTGACATAGTGTTTCCTTTCAGTCTCTTGTCTGTACCATAAATCTACCTGTAATAATTTGGTACAAGTCACACACTTTGCATGAAAATGGATCCTGCACCCTTCCCAGTCACAGGATGTGAGGTACAATGTCCATCATAAGTCATGTACAAAGTACAGTTTCAGTAACCGAAATCTCTCATTCAGGCATTACATCCCATTGTGCATCCCCATGTATCACAGACAGCTGGAATTAATTCAGCTATTTATCCAGAGTAAATCACTGACTCCATGGAATGTAAGCAGCCTAATATCAGGAGTAAATGAGACCAAAATTAGGCCATCTTATATGAACCTTGCTTTGTAGAAACATTAATTGTATTTATGATCTTGGGGTCCCCATTATTAACAGAGCTGAGACACCACAATCTGCAGTCACACACATGCATCTTACCCACTGGAAGAAAACATTCAGAATTTATTTTCAGAAAAAATATCATCCAGTTTCACTTCCTTTCTTCCTTCTTGGGGGCTTTTTGGGTTGTTTTTTGGTTTTTGGTTTTGTTTTGGTTTTTTGTTTTTGTTTTTTTTTGGTGGGGGAAGTTGTTTGTCTGGGGTTTTTTTGGTTCTTTCTGGTTTTATTTTTCTCCCAAAGCTTGCACAGAACTGTCCAGTCTCTGCAAATACGATCCAAAGATTAGCTGGGGGAAGCAGGAAGGTGCTAACTAGGCACTGGATCAGGCAATAACCCAGGAGCTAACACACAGTTTCACAGCACTACCTTGGTTCTGCCTGGTTGTACATTGTGTCGCTCATCAGACACCTTGAGACACAGGTATAAACACCTCCACCAAATTATTCAGGAATCAAGAAGATGGGACAGACATCTTCAGGTGCATAAAAGGTTTAGAGTGACATCCAGGATGATGCTGGCCCCTTTCCCCCTGTAATGGAGATGAATAGAAGCAAAAACTGAAAGAGTAGTTTCTCCAACGGTGATCCTAAGATCCTTAGCATATATATGGCATGTTCACCACGTGCTACTGGTACAGGATCCCTTCACACTTGTGAAATAGGACAGCAAGCTTAAACAACTCAGAAAACACTGCTGAGCAAATATCTACCTGTCAAAAATCAGTTTTACTTATTTAAGATCATAAATCTTTTTTATACATCACTAGGAATTTTTGGGGAAGACCAAAGCCCAGACCTAGGACAATGCCTTCCTTTTTCTAACTCATTATTTTTTTAATGATGCCTTTTTTGTTGTTTGGGTTGAGGCTTTTTGGCTGTTTTGTTTGGGGTTTTTTGTTTTGTTTACAGCTCTGCTCATCAAATCTGCACAGTAACAATATGAAGAAAAGCCAGAGAAGCAAACCCAAGCTAATTGATAGATAGCATGAGCATGTTTCACATAAACATTCATTATACACAGTGGTACTGCTGAAGCTACTGCACTGGCCCCAGACCCTATGGTTTAGTACCACTGACCTTAATAGCAGGCAGATGAAGAGCAAAACTGACATGTCAAGCATAAAGCTAGAGTAATTTGCACTCTTATGACCAGATCCTGAGCTGGCACACAGTGACCATAGCTTCCCCAAGATCAACGGTATGAGGTCAATTTTTTTTTCTAGCTCAGTCAACAACTCCTAATCTGAGCCCTGCCAGGAAATCAGAGAAATCACTCAGCATTTGTTAAACTGCCAAATTAAAACTTCTGAGTTGTAGGTCCTTTCAGCTTGATACCCGTGTTTAAATACACAGTTCATATTACTAGAGCTGCAAGAAATTAAATTATTTCAGATCACAATTTGGAGACTCTTTTCCCCTCCCTGTTACTGACTCAAAGGGAGCCTACTGAACTTCCCAGTGGAATCTGCATGCAGGATTCAAATAAGCCCATATATTCAATGCCTGTTTTACTCATAAAGAATAATACATCCTCTTCTGAGTGAAGACATGGTGAAAATAATTTCCTTTTCCTCGTGGATGTTCGTGGAAAGAAAACTGGGATACATTGTAGCCCGTGGAGTACCCTTCTCTTCCTTACAGTAAACAGGTTGTGCTATGGAAAGCTACTTGACACGTAAGGCAACTAAATCAGTGAAAGCACATCAACAAGATGGGTGTTGCTTTGTCTTCACCTTGAGGTAGGAGCTGTGTCAGCAAACACTGAATTAAAAACACATGACAGGTAAGACTTCTCCATTCACCTAAACATTCCCCTCCATCACTGTGAGCTGCTCCATACTTCCCTGTCTTTCCATAGGTGTTCCAGCTTGTCTTTCAGCATCTCTTTGTGATTTCTGTCCCACAGCAGCTCTCCAGCACACCGCCCTGCTCATCATCTCCTCCTTTACATTGCTACAGGTGATCTCACCCGTTCAAAGTGACTCAGCCATCAAGCCACCTGCCCACAGGTCACCTGTCACTCAGCTTCCTTTTATCAGCACTTGCTAAATACACTAATGATGCCTATATATAACAGAGGCAAACAAATATTTACAACAAGACCTTTGCAGGGCAGGGAAAGCTTTCATTTCTTCTAATGGAATCATGTTAGAAGGCTAAAATTCCTTTGACTAAAATGTACAGACACTACAAAATCCACAAGAGATGGAAAACTAGCAAGGGCACAGAAATGGCTGAGATGTAGAGAGACCGAATCTGAGAACAGAAAACTTGCAAGATTAGGTTCAACTTGGAAAAAATAAAATGTTTTTTCTTAAAAAAAAAGAAAAAAAACTCCAGACCACACAAACCTAGAAAGCAGCAATGGATAGGAGAGACTGAGGGTCAGTAACAGATAGTAAATTAGACATGACTTCACAATGCAGTCTGACAGCAAAAAAGGTCACCACAATTTTAGGCTGCATATGCAGAGACAGCAAGTAACAGGGAAGTAATGGTTTTTATCTATATTGATCGGGTACAGCCTACTATGGAAAAAACATGCTCAATTCTGTGTTTTGTGTAAACAAAAACTAATGACAGTTTGGAGGGACTTCATACAAAACAGCCACAGAATAGCTTGGAGGGCTAGCAGAACTACCCAAGGAAGATGAAAAGCTGGGAAAAAAAAAAAAAAAAAACAAAACCCAAAACCAAAAACCAAACCAGGCATTCTCTTACAAAGAAATTATAACAATTCAAGAAGTTGACAAAGAATGATTACTGAGGATAGGCAAGGCAAACCTGTTCACTTTTGCACCAAAAGCAGTCAGGACTTACTTTGAGAATTACCAAGTCTGACTTAGAAGGCTGTTAACATTGATGGGGCAATTATTTCCAGAACTGCTTTCCTGTGTAAATGTCCAGCTGCACCCTGCAAATTGTTTCTGGTTCACACAATAGCTAAGAAAAGCACAACAATGTGAAAGACTGGAAAGAAGATGCACCAAAGAAGATGCAAAACTTACTCAGCATTGCAAAAGGGAACATTACTAAAACTTGTGGAAAAAAAAATTAGGAGTAGGCCTGGGCTAAATACTTGGGCAATATTTCTCAAGGCTGAGATCAATCAGCCAGGATGACCTTGTATCACCCTAAGGCCAAAATTCAATCTGAGATAAGGGAGTTTAAAGGCTTGAAACTGCATCAGAAGGCACATTATTGAGCTGAGGTGGACGACAAAGGCCAGTGAATTTTGAATGAGTGCCTCAAAATTACTGGAGCAAGTTCCTCCTCATAACATCCTTAGAGGTGGTATAGCCCTAATAGTAAAACCCACAGAAAAGAGAAGATTCCTGGCAGTATTAAAAGACTTAAGAGCACTTCGTGTTTCCTAGATTTCTGGGAACAGCTCAATGATTTCTGCTGATCAGACAGCAGTAAAAGTCTTTAGAGCGCCCAGGCCAAGCAAACAAGCTCCTGCAGCCTGGGCTTTGCTTTGCACTGTCCTCATGGTTCCTGGCTGGGCTCAGGGTGTGGGCTGAGCCTGCTCCTGTCTGCAAATCCACTGCCTCACGAAACAGTGAAGCCAATAAGCAATCATGCAAAATGCATCTTTGTGAAGCGGGAAGGCAAGACAGAAAAAAAATAAAAATCAATGCTTGAAGAGAGCACTGGCACCTCAACATGCCATTCAAAAGCAAACCCATCTTGATGTAGTGCAAGATAGCCGATGGAAGTAAAAGGACTGCTCTTTCTCAACATCCTATGCTATTTACAATTCATTTAGGCAATCAGTATATTTCAACACTCCTTTTAATTCCAAGCTGGAAGTGCTTAGTATTGAATTGGCACGAGTTTAAAAGAGGGGGAAAAAAAAAGAAAAAAAACCCCAAAAGGCAGTACAATAACAAAAGAAATCCCAATCCATCTTTTCCACTGAGGTGCATGGCCTTGCTAATTTTCCTGTAGAAAAACAAAGCAGTTCTGGACAGCTGGTTAAAAGAAGCTGTTAATTTAGAATAACCCCTTTGTTAATTGCATTCAACCTTGGTCAGTCAGTTTCTGCACTCTAAACCCTAAAGGTAGCTTGAAATGAATGCATCTAGGGAGTGAGGAGTAATTAATGCAAGCAGGCAGCCATGGCTGGAAGACAGAAGTTACAGTGAAGGGAGGAAAGGTCTAAACCAGTGCACACATTCCTAGGGATTGCCCCTGTGCTCTCTCCCTCTATTCCCCCTCCTTTTCCCTTCTGCTGCAGAGCTGCAGCTACAGCTGGAGTCCTCTGCCAAAAGAGGGGTGTCCCACTGCCCCTCAGGCACTCTGCCACCACCAGCAAAAAAAAACTTTGCACTTTGCAGCCAGCAGCTGCAGCAACAGCACAAGCAGCAAAGCGAGCAAAGACCCTGCATGCAGCCATGCTGACAGCTCCCCGCTCCCTCATCTGTCCCTCTCATCACTGGGACCTACAGCACTAGCCCCCCTTCCAGTAAGCTTCCCTGGCCAAAAGATGCAGAAGGATTCCACCAGCTTGTGGATACTGGGGAAAAGATCCCCCTGCATTCCAGAACCTGAAAACACAGCCCATGTAGAAATACAGCTTCCACCAAGTCTTCACAGGCATGAAGGATGATTTTCTGTTTTCCCAGCTTGCTGATCTCCTCTCACTTGCTAGGGTTGCCCCATGACCACCTTCAGGGAGAGAGGCTGCAGAGGGAGTGGAAAGGAAGAAAAACCCTGGAAATTAGTCACTCATTTTACAAGCTGCCTCCGCCTGGTTTGCCATGCGCTCAAAATAGAAAAACAACTGACCTGTGAGTTATTTAAACACGAGTGTAACATTTAGAGGCACAAGGCAGGGAGTGCAGATTTTATCCAACTGATGTCTGCCTGACCCCTGCAAGTCCTCAGGTGACCCAGGTACACGTGGCCATTGTGGCCAGCAGTTCCCTTCTGGTGTCCCCACTGCCTCCCTGGGTGCCAAGTAAAAATGTGGCGCTGGTTCACACTGTATGAGGGAAAAGATGCCTCACTTAGAAGAGCAAGCAAGGCTAACAGGAGCCAGGCTTGTTTACTTAAAGTAAACATGGCATCATCCTCAATAGATTCCATTCGTGCAGTAGCCTGGTCCATTTTCCTGCAACACTGAAGCAGATGCACAATGTTTAGAGGGAGCTGGGAGCCACAGCTCTGAAAGAGAACTCCCAGCAAGCTCTGTGTGCTGGGACCCACTGTGCTTCCAGCTTCCAAGGAACAGTAAAGAAATCTGTGCTCAAGTGGGAGTTTGGCAACACAGCCCCTCCCTTCTTTAACTCCCTCCCTTGAATGTCAACCAAATCCAGCCACTGTGTTCTGACTTCTAATACTTATTAAAACCACAGAATCATTAAGGTTGGAACAGACCTCCAAGTCCATCAAGTCCAACCTTTGACTGACCACCACCATGCCAACTAAACCACAGCACTAAGAACCACATCCAGTCATATCTTTAACACTTCCACGGATGGTGACCCACCTCCATGACCAGCCCATTCCAATATTTAACCACCCTTTCAGGAAAAAGCTCTTCCTGACCTCCAACCTGAACATCCCCAACTGCAGCTTAAGTCTCTGTCCTCTCATCCTGTCACAGGTTACCTGGGAGGAGAGCCTGATCCCAACCCTGTTACACCCTCCTCTCAAGCATTTGTAGAGAGCAATAAGGTCCCCCTGCCCTGCCTCCTTTTCTCCAGGTTAAACACCCTGCTCCCTCAACTGCTCTTCATATGATTTAATCTCTAGACTATTCACCAGCCTTGAGTTTGTAATTTGTATTACAACAACCTATGCCAAAACTACATTTGGAAAGATGGGGAAAAAAAAAAAAAAAAAAAAAAAAAAGAAAAAAAGCCTTAATAAAAGCTGGTTTCAAGCTCATACCATTACCTTAGTATAAAGTAATTGCAATAGGCAGAAATGGGAATGCTTAATGTGCTCAAGAAAATCTATGTGCCTCTGCTGTTTGCAAAAGAGCATTTAAGCCACGACTTAATTTGGGGCTTAAGTTGTCTAATGTAGCAAACTGAGCCTTAGAGCACACACACCCCTTTTTCTCTTGAACATTCCCACAGCTTAGTGGGAATGTTCAAGTTTAGCAGCTACATAGGGCCTTACCTGTACCTGGCACCTCCAAGCCAGGCACTACCTTGACAGCAGATTGCATGATGCTGCCTAACCACTTCCTACTTAAACACTTCACCAAAGACTTACATTATCAGAACTATGGTTTAAAATACAGCAGTAATTTCCAACCATGTTTCTAGACATAAAAATGTGAAGGCTGAAAAGCCAAGCCATCTAAGAGCAGGAAAGATATGAAGATAGTTTGTTGGCAGCTCTGTGTCAGTGGGGCACTACTCAGAAATATGTCATCTTCAAGTGATTATGGCTTGTCTGCTACAGCAACACAGCACACAACACCAGCAGAGAGAAACTGCAAGGCATGTATATGCACATATATGTATACTTCAGCCAGCATCACACCCAGGTCCTCAGCAGGAGTACAAAAGTTCTATTGCTTTTCTTTTTTTTTTTTCTTAAACACAGCATAGCTCTAGGTTATTGTTTCTCCAGGGACAAGTACATTCCTGTTCTACCCACACTCCTAAATCCAGTAGTGCCTTAAGAGGCTTTGTTTTAATAATTTTCATCACTGTTATTGATAGATGTATTGATACTGGAGGTGACCAGGTCAGGTTGTAATGACTCTCTGAACTCATGAGTTATTCATGAGCACCTGATAATCTGCATCATGTGGATTTGCTGAGTTACAACACACACCATCTTGTAACCTCCATGTTCTCTCCTGGAGAGCACAGGCTGCTCCCATTTAAAAGGGGTCCAGTACATCAGTAAAACCCCAGCTGTACCACAACAGCAGAGGCTTAGCACAAGCCAGCACTTCACATTTGCCCCTTTCACTGCTAACACCCAAGAGTGCCCTTTGCAAGGTGTTCTCCAGAAATATTATGGTCACAACACCACCATATGGAAAAGAAAACTGGGCCAGTGCAAGAAAGGTGGATATTTCCAACGCTGAAAGTATTTTCTCAGCAAAAAACATTTCTGAAAAAAACTATACGTAACCCTAAAAGGAGCTTCCTGTATCTTCAAATCCACATTGACAGAGATTAACCACTTCCAGTCCTTCTTGTTAGCTTCCAGGCTGAAGGGAACAAACATGGACTTCCATTTTAGAGGGGAGGTAAGCACCAGTCACTATCCCTGATTTCCATGACAACTGCAAACTCTCAACACATCTTCAGATTTGGTTGCTGGTGTTTCTGTCTCTTGAGCTAATGCCAAGCTAACTCTAGCAGCAAAATTATCATGCAAAGGCATGTGGTCCATTAAAAATATGAGTCAGAGTTGCAGGGTGATGTCACATCAGCTGCCCCTGATGATAACTATCAAAAGTTAGCACAAGCTTCCAAATCACAAATGCCTTGGCTCTAATCCTATTTTAGTGAATCTGCTTTTACGATTAAACCATCACTGTAATTGGCACTGGAAGAGCATTGGCAGTCTGCTGTGGTTGCCTTCCCTGCAAAGTGTGTTTGTGATGCTCATCTCTGAATGATGCAGAGTGCCTGCCTGTCTTCAAATAAAATAAAAAAAAAAAAATTAAAAAGAAGGTATGAACAGTGGCTGGCAGGTAGACTGGTCGGCAGTGATTCGCTCCCTGCAGCCATGATGAGAGCACCATGGGCTAAATTCAGCCCTGGTGGAGGTGGGTATTTCTCCATTTCCTTTCACGGCATTGCACCTACATTACACCAGGTATGAAGTTTGGCTTCCTATATTTAATAAATTATGGTAACTGCCTTTCACTGGCTACCAGCTTTTTACAAGTGCTACACTCTAGTTTGGGCAACAGCTTGTTAGGGCAGCTGGAACTGCGTTTTACTCCAAAGGCAGATAGCGGGGAGAAGTCAGGGAAGGGAAGAGACAGAGGGAGCAATGTGTCTTATGTACTTAAATAGCTGGGTTGTCAGAGGAAAAAAACCCACATGCAGCAGCAAAAACCAACCAATGCCTAGGAGCCGGGGAGAGGGATTTACACACTTTACATTTTCTAATTTCCCTCTGGATAAGAATCATATAGTTTATCTAGCCTTTTATGCTGTGGAAAAAGGGAGGAATATGGGTTTTTGAACACACTACCATTGCACGTGCCTGCATTACAAAACCTGTCTTTCTTTTCCCCCAAGCACAAACGGTAGATAAAATTAAAAAAAATTAGGCTGGCGTTGAGTATTGTGACACACAGGGTACTAAACGTTTGGGTGGTTGGTGAATTTCTCAAATAGATTAGAAGTTAGCATGAGGCAAATGAAAATAACCTTCCCCTCCCCCCGACTACTAAATAAAGCGCAGAAGGGAGAAAGGATGGGGGAGGCAATCTTAGAGATTTCTCCACCCCTTCTGTTGTCCCCCTCCCCTTTCCCGATATTGATATTCCTCTGCTTTTTGATCTCTACACTTCTTTGTTTTGGCTTCACAGGTATCAAGGGAAAATGGCTAGCAGTGAGTTCTGTAGCTTTTCCTGCTCTACAGCCCCTCTGGCTTAGCCAGCTGGATCACACTGAATTAGTCAAGTACTTCATTATCTCCCTTCTCTGCACATTTAGCTCCAGGTAATAAAATGCCCAAACAAGAGAGCCAATGCCTTCTGCTGCACTGTCTGTGAAGTTTTGTTGTTGTGGCCAATTCTGCATATCAGCATTGTGCTATGGGAGGGCATCACTTTTCATCCCTTGCCTGCAGTGCTTCCCAATCTCCATTTAGTCACAGCAGTTAGCTAACCATGTAGCTGTTGATAACATAGCACAGTTTTGGAGCCCCTCAGCCTTCAGGAGGTCTGGGATTTCTCTTCCCAGTGTGGGCCTACAGGAGGAGAGGCAGCTAGCTGGGAGAGCCAGACCAATTACATGGTGAGGATGGATGCAGAGCTGCGGATGTGAGAATTGCTCTTATTAGCAGCCAGTGGGGTAGGAGTTTTGCACTAGGGCATTTTCTGCAGTGGTGAACTGCTAGGCAGATATCTAGGTCAGGTAGAGAAAGCTGTAGACCGAAATCCAGGCAGTTGCTTTGCTCACCCTTCTGTCATGAGGCGCTGGGCTACGCAGAGGAAGAGGCTTTTATTATTTTTGGTGGTGGTGGGTTTATTTTCTTTTCTCCTGAGTCATTGCAATATAATGGCAGCTTCTCTTTTTCACTTGTATTCTTCAGAACAAATGCTTAAAATCCATTTTAATGTATTTTTTTAAATACATTTTTTTCTCCTCCCCCTGCTCCATAGGATTTTTTTCCCCCCTAAGATGACCTTTAGTTAAAGCCATAAACTAGCTTGAGGCAATCTCTGGCAGCTCTGTCATGTGATGGGCAAAATGGGCCATATTTAAATCACATGGAAAAGAACAGAAAGAAAGAATCTAGTTCACCTCTTCAGTGTTTAACCTTATTCACAATGGCCAGTGCTAAAAATCTCCTAAATGTTCTCTGAGGGAAGCATGAGAAAAATACATGCTGGAAAAAAAGTCTACCTTGCATAGAAATCTAAGTCTCAAGAAATCAGTTTTCTCTGTGTGAATAAAAACAATGGAACTGAAAAATAAAAGATATACAATTTTTTTTGGCAGTCACCTTTTCCCCATCCTTGTTCCATCAAGTTCTCCAAATTTCTTGTCTGGGACATTCAGCCCACAGGAAAGTGGGTAGGGAAGAAACATGTGAACCAAATTCCACACTAAGACACAC
>VZUA01009732.1:26925-36925 GCA_013401035.1 Horornis vulcanius | reverse complement strand
AACACCTCCATTTCTTAAAAAAAAAAAAAAAACCCACAAAAATAGAAAAAAAAAAATTTAAAAAAAAAAAAAAAAAAAAAAACACAAGAACAAACCTATCACTAAGTCTTTGACATTTTTAAAAATTCTAAAAATTGTGAATAAATAAAATTTAAAAAAAAATATAGGACAAGTGCTGTTGAAAGAGTGCAACACTGAAAACACTCTGCTTATGAATCAAGCTAAGGTGGTTCCTGCCACCCCCTTTAGTTTCGGGGTTGAGTCTTTATCTATTAACTCCTCTTGGCAAACCTGGCACACTTGCAATACCAGAAGGGAGTGAAAAGAGGATGTAAATAGTAAAGGGGTGAAGAAACTGTTTCCCAGAAGTTGTGTGGCCAGCACATTTACTAAACCAAACCTGTGATACAGACTTTACTTGACTATGCTCAAGTCCTGAGCTTTCAAAAAAAAAAAATTTTTTTTTTTTTTAAGAAGAAGACTGGCTAAGTTAAAATCATTTGCAAACAAAGGTTTGTCAAGAGCAAGGCCCTAAGTAGTTCCATGCTCATTTTCAAAGGTGCCTTAATTTGCAGGACAGAATCCTGTGCACTGGCATGCACAGAATCATCACAAAGGAAAGGTCCCCAGAAGCAGAGCCCAGAGAATCCACCAGCGTTGCCCACACAATGTCACAGTGAGGAGGAGATTACACAACCTGACTAGTTTCTGGTGTAATCATTTTGAAAGTGGCTTTTGCAGTGACTACTGCAGCACTTCCAATGCCAATTATTTTAAGTAATTACAAGTCACTTATTTAAAGAAAAGATTTAGGAGAAACAAGAGTGGAAAATGAAATTTATTTATAATTTTTTTTTTGCACTGGTAAATTTTAGCAATTCATCACCAGAATTAGAACTGTATTTTGTGCAATTCAAAATCCCCAAATTCAGAAGATGCCAGCACCTTGCAAGTGAAGGGGAACTAAAAAAAAAAAAAAAAAAAAAAAAAAAAAAAAAAAAAAATCTAACAATGCACAAAATGCGCCAGGACACAATAAAAATCCAGAAAGTTGGTAATATCACCCCGCAAAATTTGCTGGAGAAGCAGGGAATATTAGAATTACCAAATTTGATAACATAAATGGAAAAAAAAAAGTGAAATTAAAAGTCTTCCTAATGGAAGACACATTTGGCAAACAGCTCCATGATCACCACCTGAAAGAATGTGTGGCGAGTGGCTGGTAACAACAGAGCATGGTGACAGCCCTCTGAGAAAAGCAGGTGTTTCTGCAGGTGGCCAGGACAGTCAGTACATGCTGCCAGCTCCGTGTCCGTACCCTTCCCACGGATTAGGAGCACCAACAGCACATCTATCACAGCCCCTTTCACCACAGGCCTCGGCTCCTCCGCTGCGGCGCACGCGGGACCAGCGGAACTGGTTCTACACGCCCTGGGAAAAAAATGACAGCTTCTCCTTGCAAGCTGCACGGATCATAAAAGGGGGAAGAGGCTTCCATGCATGCCCAAACCTGCCTCTTTCAAAACTCCTGCAACACCCAGCACGGCAGGGCAGGAGGTTCGAGGAGCACTCCTGGCTGCTCTGTGGCTCAGCTCGGCGCGCAGCCCCTGCCAGCTCACGGTCCTGAACCCAACCCAGTGGCCTCCTTGTTGTGCAGCTGCATGCCCTGCCTTTTGTGCTGCTTCTTCCTCCAGCCCTCTCACCCTCCTTCTCTTGGAGCATTGGCCTCACTCTGCAAACGGGAATAAAGGGTCCGAAGCATGGCAAGGGGCCAGCCTTGCATTGCCCTGAGGTAAAAGGAGCCAACTGTTTTTTCCTGGAATATGCTCCAAATTTCACACCTTTTTTCCCCACAAATGTGGGAAACAAGCAGCAACCCTTTGTACAAAAGGGTATTTTCACACAAGCAGATAAGGCGTGTTAATGCACACTGCACTGCTCTCCCATGCCCTCCCCAAACCTAAACCTTAATCACCTCCAAGAGCCCAATTAAGAAAAAGTTTTAAAAAATCCAAACAATAACCCAGGTCTTAAATTGCTGAAAACACCTTTCCAACACATTCTGCCCTATACCAAGGCTACCCAAACTCCTGAAACTCCTTTTAGGCCTCCACAAGCCACAGCGGCAGGAGTTAGACAATCACCAGACCAAGACCAAGCGTCCTGGCTGCAGTATCTCTGTAGGCACATGGCAGTAAACCCCCCATGCAGCCCAGCATCCAGGTCAGTCACCTCTCTTCCCACCTCACATTGCAAGTCCAGACAGGACAGGGGAAGAAAAAAAAGAAAAAAAAAAAAAAAAAAAAAAAGGGGTGGGGGGGGAAGTCCTAACCTCTGCTTCACCAGATTTCATCTCCATCCACATTGGAACACCACCCGGGTTTTTTGCAAGCACGTGAAGCTAAAAGCCTGCTTTGGGCTGGGAAGCACAGCAGAAAGGGAAAACACATTCATAGATACATGGTAAGGATGACTAGACAAAGAAACAACATTGCTTCACGAAGAGGAAAAAGAAAATAAAAATAAAACAAAGCACCCATGCTGGCAAGTCATCCCAAGCTGAACAAACAAACCTCATGGCTGAGTTAACCTTTCCAGAAGTACTGGTCTCAAGTCAGAACTTTACTTGAAAGACTTTCTTAAAAAACTAAAGACAAACAAATGGTACAAGGCAGAGAGAAGCAAACCTTGAAAGCCATGAGGTTTGGGGCCTTAGGCTATTTCTCAATATCCCTCAAAAGTTCCAGGCATTTTGCCAGCACAAAAATCTACCTTCTGGTGCATCTTCATTTAACTTTGCTTACATCCAACCTTACACTTTTACAGTCCTTTGGCTGCTAAAATGGCTCATTTAAGCATCAGGGGAAAGCCTCCTCCCTAACTTTTGATAGCCATGTTTCCATGAGATTTTGTTTTCTCTCCAGTTATCAATGTCAACTGTGAAAAAAAATCAGATAATTTTTACACTTCATAGAGAATTTGTTTTTATAAGTCTTCTAAACTCAAACAGGAGTGGAAACAGTAGCCTCTTTCAAGGGAAGTGGGTGCTTTGGGACTTTTAAATGAAAATGGAAAACTGTTACTACAACAGAGGAGAAAAAAAAAACAAACCCAAATAACATGGATAACGCAGGTGGATTTGCCTACACCTCCCCTGTAACATACAGCATGTGAGCCTATATAATCTCCTGATGTGAAACGTTAGCAAGACCAGACTGCTGAGGGATTTCCATAGATGTGGCCACAGTATAAGGGATAAGGAAAATATCTACAGCAATAAATATCAGAATGGCAAAAGAGCAGGGAGTGAGAAGGCATCCAAAGCAGCAGCTCTCTCCAGTTAAGCAAACTGAGTTGAGCAACTGACCAAACTTCACCAGAGATGAAGAGGAGACCTACAGAAAGCAATGGCAGGACTCTGACAACAAAAGCCAATTTTGTGTAAAATTTCCACAGAGCTTTTCAGTAATTACTTGGGAGGCAGGGGGGTTGTCTTTAAATAAGAAGCAAAGATGTCTACGTTGGGCCAAACTTCTCAATTTAAAAAAATTCAGCACAAGATTTTTCACAGAAATGTTGCTCTTCAAGGTTTGTGTTTTTTCTGTGATTTAGGGTTTACTATGTAGGATTAAATACGGGGGTTTTATGTAAAGACTGAAAATTTGATTTTCTTTCTAAATCCAATTAGCAGTTATCAGTTCTGTAACATATTGAAGTTATATCTCTGAAGAAGAAGCAAATGAGGAGTGACATTCAAATGAATGAAAAACAGTTCAGTACAAACATCAAGCAAAGTCCACCCTACTTCAGGAAAATTCTATTCATGGCTCACATGAGTTTAAATCAAGAAGAGGCAACTGGGAAGCCAATTGTGATCAAATGGACCACTGAAAATTACTTAAGTAAGCAAGTTCTTGGAAGATGACATTGAAAATAGTAGCCCAAAGGTGAACAAGTAAGATGAGAAAAGCAGAAGTTAGTTAGAAGCTCTCTAAGAGCAAACAAAAGCAAAAGCAATTGCAAAATGGAGATTGCAGCCCCAGGGGCCATCTTAAAGCTGATGGGATTGAGGTGATATAATTCATTTACATTGATGCATTTTCTACAGTTTGTGGAAGAGATGGGAACCGCAGAAGATACGTAGGGCTCTTACAGAAACTATTTGTGTTTATGGTTTATGATAAAGGGTTGTGCCATCACACCGTAAGGACATATGTATAACCAGCACAAGAAGAGTCACTACGTGTTTGCCAAGCCTGGTGGATATTCAGAACAATTAGAATTTCCAGACCATTGGAATACTGAGAAGCTAAAGATTAAAAGAGGGAGATCAGGATTTTCCAAGCAGGTTAGACATTCAGAAATGTCAGATGTCTCTTTCAAAGCACCTAAGCAGGTAAAGCATGTAATCCTCACTGAAGTCAACAGAGCAAGGTGCCTGGCCCCAAGGCAGTTCAGCAATGTTCTCAGGCACCTACTTCAGCCACAAAGACCTACATCACCCTGCGGATCTGGCTCTGAGTGCTGCAGATGGGAAACAGGGCACTCTCTTATGTGTCTACCTTCAGCCAAGAGCATTTGGGAAAAAAGGTCTGGCACGTCTGATAAACAGAGACTACAGACCAAACAACAACCAACTGTAGGAGATCCCAAGACAGATTGAGGTTTTGTCTTCCCAGGAAGAAAAGGCTTTTCAAGGCTGGAGGGGACCATGAGCCCCTTCCGCCATGTGCAGCCTCATCCCAGCTCACTGGGATCCAGCAGCAGCCCTGGCAGTCACTGCCCTCACCCACTGCCTGCCTTTTACCATCACATAATCACCCTGCAAGAGGTGCCAGACTGCAGATAATGGCTCCCCTGAATTCAGGTGGCATACGTGCAGCCCAACGAGCCAGGTTTCTCTGGAGCTGTCGGGGCCTGATTTTTTGGGAAGGTTACGTAAGTACACGCTCAAGGAGCACCTACGCAGCACAGGAGCTGGCCAACCCCTTCCTCCTCCCTCTGCCTGCTGCAACATATCAGGCCCACCTGTGGCCTGGAGAGCACCTTCCCAGTCTTTACACAAAGCTTGGCTTGATTTTCACACTGCTTTTTAAGCCTTGCATGGATCTGCAGAGGAAAAAAAAAAAAAAAGAGCAGCAAATATACTTGTAGTAAGTGCTGCAGAGTGACAAAGCCACAGGTAGCACTACCAGTCTATGTGCAAATGTTCCCCTTTGAAGCATAACAATCCAGCTGTTAATCCTCATATTAAATATGTATAGCATACATATACACTCTTTAATATTGCTCTTTATTTTTACATTGTTGTCCTGTCTTCTCCACATTAGTCTGCAGTCCAACCCATTCCAGCCATTTCTGTGCTGCCATGAATGCAGCAATTCAAAAGTTCTGCTGCTAAGGTCTAATCATGGTGCCTTAGATAAGGTCTGAACAAATTCCAGTGTAATAAATAACCAAAACTAGATGAAACAGCTGTATCCCCCACATTTTTTCCTGAGTTATAATGCAGTTTGAATCACAGCCCAGTTCTGAAGTAGAGAAAAGCTGATCCAATACAACCAACTGGAAAGATAGCAAAGCATATGGTGTATATCAAGTGATTAATTTTCAACATTAATTTTAAGCATTAATTTCAGGTACTTTGGAAGGAAGAAGTAACTGCCAAGTTTAGTTAATTTTTGTTTTTAATAACTACCTTTTTTTTTTTTCCTTAAATTGCTTCTCCTGGAGCAAGTAAACCACTTTGTAATCTCAATTTAAAAAAATGTATTCTCATCTAAAATTTGGTTAGAAACTACACAAGCTGTAAAGCCCCCAAGTAAGGGATTTAAACTGAAGTGGAACCAACACCTAAACAATAAAATGACAGCAATACAGAAGTTGCAGAGATAAAGCTGGAATTCTAAACATATCTAAACAACAGTTATAGTATCTAAGCCGCAGACATAATTCCTCACAGCAAGAGGAAAAAAGACAAGTTGAAAAACAGCAAAATGCAACTTGTCAAATGCAAAATAAAAACTTCCCCTAGCTGCTGTTTCTGTATGCTGGGAGCATAAAAATAATATATGAACAGGGAATGTGACAGCCAAAGATGGCCTCAATGATTGTTAGAGCTAAGAAAACATTTACTTCTGCTCTTTGTTCAGAAGTGCTGCTGAGTTTACAAGGTGTGTCATGCAACCCCAGCCAAAGTGTAACAGTGTTTTCTTAAAGAATCCAATTCATTTGTTTTTCAAGCCAGTCCATTACATGAAATCGATTCAATCCTGTTTTGCTTCAGACAGTATCCCAAAATGCAACAATTCTATTAAAAAAAAAAAAAGTCTAATTAAAAAAAAATTAACACCAGGCCAAATTAGACTTTGATAACTCTATTGGTAAATTCCAGTGTAATGGCTTTTATATGCTGTAAGAAGGGAAAAATGAGACCTATCAAATGGGACAGCACACCTCAGAGTATGATGCAGTGTCATGCAACTAGGTATTCCATGCATGCATTTTGTTTCCTCTCACTATGGAAAAGCAGCTGCATGCTACAAGACAGACCTTTTCCAGCTTGGCCACCACCATTCTGGTGAATACAGCAAAATGGATTTTCCTCCCACCTAGCTGACATTTAGAGAGCTATTCTGTTGTATTCACAGTGCCCAGATACTTCTTCAAGAGACATCCAGTTCACTGAGGTCTTCCCTGGCATTTCAGACTAAGGTCCATTTTGAACAAACTTTCAAAAGAAATTTATTTTCTGGCTTGCTTGACAAATCACTACATGCAACTTGGTTACAAAGAGTCTGAACCTCTCCTGTTGCTACTGTTGGAATCAAAAAGATAATACTTTGACAAGGACTTTGTGACCAAGCAGTTAACCTATAAACAGTTTTGCAGTTTAACATTTAGTAAGCTAACATTCATTGCTACCTAAAATTACTCCTGAAAAAAATCATTCTCTGTAGAGGTTTTATGAATATAAGTGCACGATTAAAAAAAAGTAACCAGAGAACCAAAAGTTATTCTGATACTGAAAGTTAGTCAAGTGCTTCAGGTTGCCAGAAACATACCCTAGTGTTTGAGAAAATAAACTGGTAGCACTGCTTTACCAGTCAGGCCACATCTGAGCCCTTCTTTCAAGATATTATCAGACATGACAAAAGGCCATCAGAAAATTAAAATCTTGTTGCAGGAGATAAGCAAACGAGCTGAATTTCAGTGGCCTGCTATCTACGAGATCTTCAGCTCACTGATCTTAAACTGCGTTCACCTTCTTGTCCACTATTACAATATTGTTGATCAACCTCCATTTCAGGACTTTCAGGTGACTACCACTTCATTCATTCAATAATTACAGTTAATAACCAACCACTCTGGGAGTCCAAACAGCACCATATATCTCCAGGAGTCTCAGTGCCTGTGAAATGACATGTAAACCCTACATCTCTATTAAACTGCTGCTGCACCTCAGCAAGTGATCAAAGTGAAGAATGCCTTAACCAACAGACATTACCATAAAAATACCGGCAGATCCCAAATGGCATCACAGGGGAGGCCCAAGCAGTTCTACTACTGCTCACTACTTCAGTTTTACAATTCCTCCTAAGGACAAACCTGCTTCAGGAAAGTGAACTGTGTTGCACACAGTAAATTTACTGCCCTTTAAATGCCCATTTCCAAATTAATTGTCTAGTGCTAAATGCCACTCAAGCTCTGCTGACATTCTTTATCCACCCAAGCCATGGCTTTCTGAGGTTTATAAAGCTAACAGAATAATTTGATTGACTTCCTGCCTATTAATTCAGGGGGCTATACATTATTCAAATTACTTGAAGAGACGAAAGCATTTACTTGATTCTAAACTTCACTCCCATTGCTCTGATGAGACAAGTTCCCTCCATATAACATTTTAACTTCATTTTCTCTTGCCACTGAAAGGTTCTTCTAGAGTTACTGCACTATTTTGAATTCACAGAAAACTCAGAAGACACTGCAAGGTTGAGGAGGCTTTTGTTTTTTCAGCCTGAAGCTCAATAAATGCTGAACTTGACTTTAGTTCAATTATTTTTAAGCATTTCAAAACTTCTCTTCTGTGATTTTATGTTCCCTCCTTGCAGAGCAATAAAAGTCCATTAGTCTCCCCTACTGAATGTTTTGTGAGTGCTCTTTATATGAAATCATATCAGACAACTGAACCTTGGCTTATAAAAAAAGTTGACACCTATATATTATTTAAGTTTATTATTATTATTCATGCTAGGACAAATAGCAGGCTTCAAGCCCTTCCTGCTGGAAGGCAGCTCCACACACACAGCTGTCCCAGGCACCCGAGCACGCCAAGTGTTCAAACACAAATAAAACTAAACCACATTTCATGGAGCCCACTGGGTTTCTCCACGCAGGATTCAAGGGCAGGTGGAAAAAGTTTTTGGAAGAGGTGGGGAAATACTGAGAACAGATGATTGCAGGGCTCAGCCAAGACCCCTCCAACACAAGCACCTCTAGGCTTGGAAGGCAACAATTTTCAAAGCTCCCAAAACACCTTGAAAACCATTCACAGAACAATAAGATTAGTTATTAAACACCCCAAAATATCAGGTATTTAAAGAGCCCCTTGGCACTTCAGCTCTCTTGTGAATTACCTGGGGATGAAGACACATCAGTATTATTTGAAGAGCTCTGTGCTCATCAGCACCTTCAGATAGATTCAATCCCTTGGTCCCTGTCACTGCAGCATCTAGAGGAAATTACAGGCCAGAACAGATTTTTGAAACTAGACAAGTCTCTGAGCATTACGATCAACAGGCTGCTACAAGGTACAATTATCTTTGTTTCTCTAGGCCTAAGAATCAAAATCAACTTCACTTAACCAAGTGCAGTCTCACTGATAGATAATTGAGCAAGTGATAAGCATCAGGTTCTTTGCCTGCAGAATCGAGTGGTTAGCTTGCGCACATCAAGAGAGCGATTTAAAAAATCAATTAAAACTCTGACATGGGGCAATTTTCTCTCAAGGGATTTCAAAAGCCAGTGATAGGGATCCCACAGAACAAAGAGCAGACTGTAGGATGGTGGGGGCTGCAACAGCCACAAATTGAGGGATGCAGATGGCATTTTGAAGAGTTCACATTCAAAACTGAAAGTTGTTAGTGCCTGGACACAAGCAAGGTGTCCTTAACACAGGCCCGGTTAGTACAGGTGACTCTAAGGATATGGATGCAGTTCTCTAAACCTTATGTCCACTTCAATTAAAATAATTCTTTTAATTAAAAAACACTGTGCTAATACTTAGTTAATAAACAGTTTGCCATAAAAAGCCAGGCACTTGAAGATACTTGTGGTTCAAAAAGGAACATCACGGTATTTTTGCAATTTAATCTCCTACACCAGTGACATCTAGCAAAGTCTAACTTATGTGGGACAAACTACACCAAAACACAAAATCCTCAGGACAAAAGTTATACTACAGAGACACTAATACAAATAATAAAAGGAGATGCTAAACACACTGCAGCACAATCAAAGGAAAGACAGATAATATGAAAAGTAACATTGAATGATAGAAGGAGGAGCAAGGATGAGAAATGCAGCAGACAGTAAAATCATACATAAAGCACAGTTAGGAGGGAGGAGACACTTAGCACCTGTAACATAGAAATTATTGGTAGTTGTGGAAGGAGACTTCTTCAGCCTTAATGTCACATCACTGTACTACACACCTGATCTGCTCAGACCTGAAGCTGACACATAATAGGTGGTATCAGCTCAAATACCAGACATACAAGTGTCTCACACCAGCATGCTGAGCATCCTTTTTGTTAAACTACAAAAATTCTATAACCAAACTCCCTCTAAATAAATTACTGTTCTCATGGCTGCAGCCATCATACCCACCAGGCTTATCTAGCAACTTCTGGGTAATATTTTACTGAAAAACATGTTTCATTCCAGTGTCTAGTCAATAACAGAATTTAGATCATGCTATTTAAAATTAAAGAAAAAAAAA
>VZUA01009732.1:1899-14243 GCA_013401035.1 Horornis vulcanius | reverse complement strand
AGTCAAGCTCTTTATTTTCATGTCCAACAGCAACATACCTAAGAGTGGAAGTTGGTTTCAGTACCCATAGTCCTACTTCCATGGCAGAGTCCCTGTTATCCCCAAAAATGCAAGAGACAGGCCCCAGAGAACAAGGAACCCCTGAAGGGGCAACCTGTATTGCTGGGCCATGGAAACACCTTGGAAGGCTCTTCCAGAGTTTTCTACTTCACAATATAAAACTCAATTAAGTAGGAATGGAGATTACCCAAAATAAAAATATTCAGCATTGAACACATTAAGTTAATGACTTATTTTAGTTACTCAAACCGCTAAATGCATTTTCATCCTTTCCACAGCTTCACTTTGGGGAAGACAGGAAGTTTCCTGTATGTACAGTTTACATTTCTGCCAGTTCCTCCCTGCAGGAGGAAGCATGCAGCCTTCACACACTGTCAGTGCAGGAACACCCATGCAGCCACTCGGCATAACATATTAAAGTTACTTACCAAATGGCTTCAAATTTCCACCAAGCCTTCCTCTGAAGTACATCCCCGTGCTCCACCACAACACATTCAGGCACATGGCTTGGGACAGCTCTGAGCAGCTTATAGTCTCCTGTCCTCTCAGTTACTGCGAGAGTCCCCCCAGACAGTCAATAATACGGGCCATGTTTGCTTCCAAAAAGGATTCATTCAGGATATTAGTACACCCTAAAGCCACCACAGAGGTCTGCTCTAGAGGTTAGCTCAATGCCACTCCAAACCACAAAAGAAAAAGGCAACCCGTGCAAGCAGGAGCACCACAAAGAGGAAACAAATAGGAAATAAAAGGAGTGGGAGGGGAAAGAAAAGCCATTAAGTAGCCACAGGCTCTGCTATAACTGCAGCAGCTGATTGCAATGAATGGGAAGCAACAGTACCTGTCACTTGGGCAGCCTCTACACACTCACCTGGGGAGGATCTCAGCTCAAATACACCCATTCCTTAATGTCAAACTCATATTTAATCCCCTTAACACCAGGGCAGGGAGCTAAAGCTCTTGTAGCCCCTGAGCAGCACTTTCTAAGAGAAATCAGCATGTTACCTTCCACTACACAGCAAGAAAAAGAAAGAGAAAATAAATGGTGTTATTAGATATGGATTTACTTAAGGATAATATTGTTAGAATCTGAACAAACCCCTACAGTTCTATGCTGTGGCTGGTGCAATAATGAAAAGTATTATTGGATATAAAGGAAAGTTATGACACTATAATGTAACACAGACAAGTGAGAAGATGAATCAGTCATTATCTAGAATACAGGGGACCCCTGTGGTTTCATTTTTCATTATTAATTTAATGTACTTACAATTCTACATGATAAAAAGTGAAAAGGAACAATAAGAAGCAAACACCATCAGAACAAGCCAGGATCTGCAGAATTCAGAGATTTCAATAAGTTACTTGAGCAAAAATGTCAAAGATCCCTCGAGAACTGAGTAACATCCATTAACAGCCAATAAAATACCTAATAGCAGAAACATAAAATAAATGTGAAAAGAGCATTTTAATAAGCACAAATCAGGAAACACATTTCTTTATACACATATTATAGTTGTGCTATAGGAAATTATTTCATACAGAGAAAAGATAATTTTAGCTAAGAAAGGACACTTTGCAAATGTTAGCTCAGCAATCACACTCCTGTGATTCAATACAAACAATTTATTCTGCATTCTCTCACGAAGCCTTATGAATCTGCAGTATATTTTCTTGTAGCCATGCAAATGACAAACAGTCCCATGCAAGTAAAGTGAACTTACAGCACAGTAAAGCTGGCATGAGAGGATAATCACACCTTGCACTGTTTGCTGGGAAAACAATTACAAACATACTCTGTGTGTCTTTCTGAGGCAGATTCACCAGGCAGCAAACACAACCCAAAGACACCCCGAGTTTGGCAGCTGAGATCAGGTCAAACAGATTTCCAGGACTGACTGGAATGTACTGGCATAAGAGCCCATTGAGCCACAAGTCAGCTAGTAGCAATACTTTAAAAGAACAGTCTGAGGGATGGAGCAGGGAACCCTGACCAAGACCATAGTGAAAAAGAGCCATAAGTTGTCTTACAAGTGTGTAGGACGCTCAATTTTTTTTTTCTTTTGTCCCAAGTGAGAGTCACTGGGTATCATAAGTTTTTTAAAAGGTTTGTGAGCTTCTACTTTTATGAATGTTTGGCCCTGTATCTCAGAAAATAATACAGTAAATACCAGTAAATTTAGGTGAATTCACAGAGACCTTTCGGTGATACTTGGGAATCAAATGTTCCACTATGATCTTCCAAACCTTAGCAATGAACAAGCATATTTGAACTTTGGCTCACAAAATCGAAAATGCAGAAATCCTCAGCAAAAAACAGTATTTGACTAGGCAGAAATGCTGCCTACTTGTACCTATGGAAACTGGCTGGGAGGAGACAGAAGATACTGTGTTAATATGAATGAAGGAAAAATCTATTTGGCTGCAAAATTATCCTGACTAGTAATATTTCCTTCAAAGTAGAAACTTTCCCACAGCTGTTTTGACCAGCTTGTGCTCCATTGCTGTGTCTGTAAATTGTAATTAAGGACTCTGGGCTTGGAGGAAATGAAGGATCTGATTAAAAGTTATGGAAAGGAATGGAGGGGGGTAGGTTTGAGGGGGTGCTAAAGGGGCCATGGTCCAGCAATATTGAAAATAAACAGTAAAACCATTTTCAGATGCATAGTAATTTCTAATGGAACCAGCTTCTCTTTGTGCTACTCATACTCAGCAAAGAGTTCTTTCTTAATAAAAAGGAACTCTGGGAAGGTTTCCCTAAATTACATGAAGTAGAGGCAAAAGCCATTGTTTTTCTTGACAACGTTGGACATATTATTTGCCACCAATTTATAATGTTGCATTTCACAGCATTTTGGGACACCTGAAGCTTGTAATATTCATGCCAGTAGATGCAAACCATCTGTCTCCTTTTCAAAGAGTGAAGCTTTCACTCAAAAACTCTCCCCCCTCCTCTTTCTCACACACTGAGGTAAATTTTCACCACCTGAGTTTTGCTTCTTTTTTTTTTCTTTTTTTTTTTTCTTTTTTCTGCCTTTATGAGCTGTGTCATCTGTGATTGAATGCCATCAAGTATCACTTAAGCCTGTTTCTACAGTAAGAAAATATTGGAAGTGAAAACTGCTCAAGAAAAGCTTTCTGGTCCCCTTAGTAAGGCAGAGCTTGATTCGCAGCTGTGGTGAACAGGAAAAATTCTGGCTGGAGTCCATGGGAGTTATGTTTGCTCAGCATCCCTGAAAAAACATACTTTGGGTATCTTGGGTTGAAACACACAAAGGGAGGCAGCAGCCTATGTGTTTGAAAATCTCGCCTTATGTGCATTTCAGATTGAAAATTTTCACTCTGGTCTCTCCATAAAAAAATATTTCTCCAGAGGGATTTACAGCATCCTATCAGATGTTTGGTATTTAGGGAAGTTGAAGAATAAAAAATCACGGATTACAATAGAATATTGGGTCCTTTAATTCTCTTGGAAATGCATGTGGAAAAGATAACATTAAATTAATCTCACTGGGCAGTGCATATATTTGGTAAAATCTATTTTAAAGATGGATTTAATTGACAAGCCTATCACTATTTTAAAAAGAATGAAAAACATATGAAACCAGACATGAACTATTAAGTGTGAATTCATAGCTGGACATAGTGCCTGTGTATGCACAGTTCATTAAATGCACAGCTATTTGGTCCAAGGCACTTACAGGCTCTTCTGTGGAAATTTGAAGAGAAGGAACCTATGATATCTTTTGGATTTACAAAGCAGTGAGCAGAGCTTTTAGATACAGCCAACTGCTCAGGCTCAGACTAAACTCCCTAAGGTGTGTTTGTAAATCCCCACTAAGTGTGGAGAGAGAAGCTGTTGAGGTTCTTCTGGACTTTCTGCATCACACAAAGCTTTGGGTTGTGGGTGAAGGGCTAAGCAGCTAATTGCCAGCACACAGTACGATGAGGTTCTTCTTTGTCACCCTAAAAAGGAAAAAAAATTTGCAAAATTAACACCAGTGAAAAGTGAAGGCTACAAAAGGATCATATGCTCCTAAGTTCGTAATTAGCAAGTCCATGGTGTGTGTTTGGCCTGGGGAGGGGATTCTGTTTTAAAAGGAAAATGCCGTGTTTTGCTTCATCTCCCACGCAGCTCTGGCAAAGGAGCTATTCCACCAGGATTTCCTGGCAGTGCACTTTGTACAGCAGGGGAATCCTCTGGCAGGACACAGAGAGCAGGTGAGCAGCAGTTACACCTGGATGGCCACTCTCACTCCAGGAACAAACACTGACCCCCTCATGAAGAACAGCGCAGCAGGAGCAGGCTGAACAAGGCACTGTCCCACCCCCCTGCCTCCCCCTTCCTCTCAAAGTACATCATCGCAGAGCAAAAACTCTGAAAGCAGTAAAAAATGTTCAGCTGTAAAAAGCAGCTTAAACTTTGCCACAGCTGCAGGTCTGAGCCCATGCTTGAGGGAGCTGGAGTAGAGGTAATGGTACAAAACTTGGGTTCCACCACTGTAGCACTGGATTCAGCTTGATCCAGGCAAGAGGAGCTTTTTCCCCAGTGGTGTGCCACCAGTATTCCATATCCAAAACCTGAAAGGGGACAGCTAGGGCAGGAAATCCAGGCCACACTACCAGGCTCTTCTGTAATGCAGACTGCCCTTTTGAGGCAGGGTGACCTGAAGAAAAAGACCAGGTGCTAGAAATGTGAAGCTTCATCTGAACCACCTTGAATGCACAGGCTTTTCATTTTTAAGGCATGCAGCTGATCCCTGCTCCTGAACACATTCCCAGCAGTACAGCTGAAAATTGCTAAAAGCAGGTGCCCATCTCCAGACCTTGGGGTGGGCAGGACTGACACATTCTCTGAGCTGTTCTGGCCCTTTACCTACAGAACAAGCTCTGGACAGGTGTATCATCAGAAATCCCATGCTTAGCTCTCCTCTGATGGAATTTTCAGCACCCTTGTTGCTCAGCTGTTGACAAGATATTTGCTTGTTTACTACATCCATTGTTTCCTTCCAGAGACAGCATTCATTTCAGCTGTTTCAGAAATACTACATTCATTTGAAGCTGGAGCAGCTTTCATAAAGATTGCAGCTAGACCACACATTTACACACAGAAACCAGATTTCTGTTTGGTGTGGATTGTCTGCATGTTTACTACAATGCTCATTTTCTTCTTTGAATAAAAGTGCAGATTTTTTCCCCCGTTATTTGCCAGTGCTATTAACCAGCCTCATTCTTTCCTTTGGTTGTATAATCTGTGTCCTTCTCTGATCTTCTCCAAAGTAAACAAGTCATTTTTGAGTCCAGGATGCTGTGCCAACACCACCACAACCTTGCCTTTGCATTGACTGTGCCATAAGGGGAGGGAGGCATTGTTGGGCCTCCAAGAAGAGACCCCTTTCAGTGGGGGTAATTCAGTGCTGCTCTTTGGGATTCACAGCACTGCTGTTTACCCTGGCTAAGCTCCTACCCTATCCCTCCTCCTATCCTTAAGCACACAGTGGGGTATTCAATGCCCAGTATGACCATGTCCCCAGGAGGGGAGAGACTGTCACCCAGGGCAACACCAGAGGAGCTGGGGCAGGCAATACTGCAGCTCTGCCCCTCCTCGCCTGTGGTTTGGCATCCTGGGAGAGAGGAGGGGCTCTCCCCTCCACCACGGACACTGGGCCTGGGAGCTGAGTGCTGGAGCTTGCGCCTGGGGGCTGCTGGCACATGGGGGGATGAGGCGTGCGCCTTGAGTCCTTTGAGCATGAGTCAGGCAAGCCAAGTAGGAGGCTCTGCAGGGGGTTGCACAAGCTGGTTTTAATGGACTTTGTGGAGTCTGAGAGCTGGCCTGGCTGCCTGTGTAAACACAGCCAGTAATACCTCTGATGTAAAACTCGTGTTGTGAGACAAGAGGCAAATGCTTTTTATTCCCCCAGTACCTTGTTCAAAGCTTTATCAGGCAGATGAATCAGATCTCAGTCTCCTAATGTCACGTTTAGCCAAATCTCCCACTGCTCCCCAGTGTGGGCAGAGCAAGAAAGCAGTGTATCAGCTCCTGGCTACCCTTCCCTATACTTTTGTTGGGGTTGGAGGAGCCACCACAATGCCATTTACTCCCACTGCAGCTGCCACGTGCCATGGATGGGCTCACAGTTGTAGCAGAAGAGATCTACCTGAGGGAGGAGCATGCAGCTCCATGGGGCTGATTTGGGAAGTGCTGACAGTTTTCAGCCTGCACCTGCTTCACCGACCGGATATTGGAGTCACGCTGATCAGGTGTGGAGCGATCCCTTCACATTGCTGATAGTCCTCACACTCCTGAAACCTGAGGAACTTGGGAACTTTCTGGGGTGATCTGGGTGGAACATTCTTCTGGATCCAAGAGGGGACACTGCCAAGAGGTACCATGATGTGTGAGAACGGATGAAAAAAGGAAGAATGTCTGTTTCCAGATGTTTTTCATTAACAAATGCATTTAAGGACACATTTTTAACTATGGGAAACTTCTGCTTTGAGCTGGGCCATGTTGCCTGCTCTTACAGTATTCCAGGTGTCCTGTTCATTGGTGGTTTTCTTCAAAACTGGAGTTACTCTCTTGCCCCACAGGGACTCAGCATGCTG
Source organism: Horornis vulcanius (assembly GCA_013401035.1). Taxonomy (NCBI): domain Eukaryota; kingdom Metazoa; phylum Chordata; class Aves; order Passeriformes; family Scotocercidae; genus Horornis; species Horornis vulcanius. Next base: position 7,577 of record VZUA01009732.1, on the reverse strand, counting down.
TCTTCCATCAGCCTGCTGCCAGGCAAAGGCCCCCACTGAAACGACATCCTGGGAGGGCTTGAGCATTTCAACAAGGCTCATGGAGGCATATTTCTGGAAGACCAATTAAGGTGTTATGCAAGAGACACCATCTGCAGTAGCAAAATTGATGTCCTTTGACACCACTGTTGTGGAGGTTTACTGATAGGGCTTGGTAACGCTAATTGAGGTGAGGACACCTAGTCCTAAACCTTGTGGGCAGACTGAAGTGACCAAGGCTTATGGCTCACAACTTTATTTGTTGCCACATGATTACAATTATGCATTGGGTAAAGGGAAACTAAGGAAGCACTAAGTTAGAGGTTATGGATCTGCTTTTGGGGACAGGAACAAAAAAAAAAAAAAAAGAAATTTAAATGGTAACACGCAGGTGGGTCTTAAAACAAAATACATGATTTCTATTAGTAAAATACTCCATTTCCACTCTGTAGATTGATACTGCTATTTGTGTAGCTCAAAACCACTTGTGCCTTACTCACTTTTTAGATAGATAAAATTCCAATTCATTTCAATTGAAGGGTTTCTATTTAAGTGCCCTTGGTATAGTCAGTCTATTAAAATGGGAGGTGTTAATTTTCCAGTAATCACTACACTTCTCTTCCTATCTCTCAGCTGAAAGGACAACCTCATCCTGCATGGTTAAAATGTAGTAATGCATTTAATGCCAGGCCATGATTTTAGACCTCCAGCTGTTTTACTGGTTGTGTAAGTAAAAATAAGATAATGTTATGCTTGGTAACCATGGTTTTGTAGGCATTCACATTTTACAAATCACTGCACAGTATGCAAACCATTATATATATTTAAAATGTTTAAAATCAAGACTACCAGGAGCCTACCACTTCCATTATTTAAGGAGGGGGACTGCTAGACTGTGAAGAGTGATATATTCTATTCAGCAGAGTTATATTATCAGTGCAAATTATGTGAAAATATGTGCTTCAGCAAGACAAGAAAGGAGTATTTTCTGCTATAAAAAGTGCACTGTGGGAAGCTAGATGGAGTCATTGGTTTGGGGTAATATATGAGTAAAATCTTATTTGTTCAAATAATAAAAAAGGGAAAAAACAGAGCACTGAGAGAAAGGAACCATGAAGTACTTGGTTATTCCCTCCATGTACAAACACCTGTTCCTGCTTCAAACAAAGGAATTGAGACTTATCTCCCACAATTTTATCCAGGTGTAACTATTCATCTAAGCAGAGATCTCCCCGATTTATATGGGCAGGAGCAAAAGCAAAATCAGGGTTAGGAATAAGCAGCTTATTGATTTGTTCCATGCACACAGGCAAAAATATTATACATCACCAGCATGATCACAAGCATGTAGTTAAATCCAAGCAAACCTTAACTGGAATATTTCTTTGTAAGAAAACACTGGTTAGTGGAGCTATTGACAGCTGCATTTTCAAGAGCATCTGCTTTCAGAAACAGCAGCCATTCAGAACAAATGTTTCTGAAGGCAGATTGTGCTGCACTGATTAGGAGTACAGGCAAAGATAATGGATAGTGTTCAGCTGCACCTGGAATTGCCTTTAAAGTTCAGTAGGAAATTTGTAGCAGGCATAGGAAAAAAAATAGCCACTGCTTGTGCTGTAATTTTTCAGAGAACACACATGTAGTTCTCTGGACAGTATGAACTCTCAATTTTAATTTAAAAAATGGTAAATATTACACACTACAGTCAAACCTGATTAATCAGGGTGGAGCTGGTTCATGTGTATATTTGGGAATAAAAGTGCTTTGGTAATTAATCAGGAATGCTGTATTTATTTATTTTAGATATTTATTCAGATTGGTCCCCATTTGCCAGCCTCCAGCATTCAAAAACATCCATCAGGGCAAAATCAGAGCTCTGGCTTCCAAAATAAAAAAAAATGAAAAAAGAGGAAAGAAAGAAAAAAAATTATTTTCCAAGCCATGGTCTTTGTGTTCTGTGTCCTTTTCATCTTCAGGATGCATTTGGGTTAACTTCAGAGCTCTTTCTTCACCGCTGGAAGGAATAGAAACTAACATGTCCACCATCCAATTAAACAGAAACCTTCCACCATTCATTGAAAAAAAAAAAAAATAACCCAAAGTCTGAAGTTTAGGCCAATAACCCAGCTTCATGAATGGGAGTAGTAATTAAAACTTTGACTACAGTAAGAAGTTCATATGTGAATGGTGGCAACACTAGCTTTAATAACATCTCCTGATACTTGCCCAGAAGGTCCCACAAAACTTGCTATTGCCCAAGAGGTTCACACATGTATGCTGCCAGTAGTGCATTCATTACCTGTTTGAAGGAAGGTTTCAGCAGTGTAAAGGGCCCATTTGCTTAGCTTTAAATCAGAAAAATTGCCAACTGCTGCTCTTCATCAGAGGAGTTTCAGCCCCATGTCCTGTTCATGTCCCATTTCTTTGGGAAACAAAATATGGGCAGTATGCATAGAGTTCTCCTGAAACACTCCTGCCTCTGCTGAAATCTGTAGGCAGTCTCCTTCCCCCAGCAGAAAAATATCTGACACAAGAAATAAATATTTCACCAGCCTCAGCCCAAAAGGAGAAGAGGTGGGTTTAGCCTGACACGACAAAGTGGGAACAGATAACCTATTTCCATAAGGACAATCCCCAGTGGTCCTATATCACTGGGGGGGTTGTTATTTACTTCCCTGGATTAGTGTGTTTAACAATCAAGACAAGCATTTTGAAATATTTTTCTTCACAGTGAACAATCTAGAAGTGTAACATAAGGAAACCCACATATACATCTGAATTCAAATTCTGACTTTCTTAGTGTTTTGGCCACAAAATCTTAATTTCAAAAATCATTCTGCTGGAAATATCCTAGACACACTTTAATAATAATTTTCACACACTACATCTGTGAAAACCTGCTATACAAGAGGTATTTCCTTTTAACAGACATCTAACAGCTTTGCTCAACAAACACACTCACAGAGAGTGGGATTTTATCTATATGCTTTGCATTCATGAATTCCCTAGAATAATAGGAAACAGCTACTTACATAAACAGGCTCACCTTGCCCACACACACTGTTGTGAACAAGCCTGTCTGCAAAGTAAAAATAACAATTTGTCTTTATACAGTATTTTCAACTAGAAAACAATTTGCTGCTTGTAAAGTAGTAGTTGTGCTTTTGTGTTTCTTCAGGGTACCACAAATGTTAAAAAAAAAAATAGTGTCATTAGAAAAAGTTCAGCCTCTCTCAGACAAAAAACATCTGCTAACAAGATGTCCCTACATTGCAGATGGGCACCCACTTCCAAATTCAAACTACCATTGTAAAATCTGTGTATATCCACAAGTTAATGAAAATGTGGTCTTCTGTGTCTGTTTAAACTTCAGTGGGGATCACTTGAGATTACACAGGTTCCCATCTGATGAAACAATGTGGTTGCACCATGTTGTTCTTGCTGTGTTCCAAAGTGAAATGTTTTTGTGTGCCTGAAGAAAGTGAGAAACAAAAATGTGTGCACCGTTTCAGAGACCAGAAAGATATGTCTGAGCTATAAGGGACTCAAATTTGTTCAATCTTTTACTGGCCAACAGTGCATCACTGGTAATCAGAATAGCTTATGCCATCATCTCCTTAATTAAAAAAATAAAATTAAAAGGCTGGCTTATCTTCCTGAGTTCTCATGCTAGGGTATCTAGGCAATATTCAGAATCCCCTGGCAATCTCCAAAGGCTCTCCCAAGGCTGCAGAAGGTGAAGGACCTCTTTAGCTCAGCAGGTTTCTACATTTGGAGGAGTACCTGAGGACAATTCACAAATTAATTTCATGGAATCATAGAATACCCAGTTGGAAGAGACCTCAAGGATCATCTGGACCAATCTTTCTCAGCAAAAGCAGTCTACACAAGACTGCTGAACACCCTGTTCAGCTGAATCATAAAAGTGACCAATGCTGGGGAATCCGCCACTTCTCTGGTAGATTATTCCAATAGCTGATTGTCCTCATCGTAAAAAAATTTCCTCTTGTACCTAATGTACCTGGAACTCCTCAGGAATAATTTATACCCATGACCATCATCTTTCCATGTGACTCCTTGTAAAAAGGGAGTCTTGATCTTTGTAGCCACTGGAACATGGTGATAACATTTCTCTGATTTGTCCTCTGAAGACAATACAAGGCATGCCACTTATATAGGGTTCAAAAAAGACAGGAAAACTACTTTCTCCTCTGCTGGAGTATGATGTGAATTTGTTACAAAAAGATTCTTCTGCACAGGCTTCTGCAGACAAAAGGGCATCCAGGCTGAACCCCCCTGGGTTATATCTGCACCACAGCTCTCGGTCAGTGCGAGATGAAGGAGTAGAAATATCCCCTGCTGTTCCTGAAAAGCGGACCTAAAGGGATACCTATCTCTAGGCTAGCCTCTACTCCTAGGGCTTTTCCAGCCATCTCCGAAATAGTGACAATATGAGTGCCATCAATGTACAAAGAGAAGTTCACTTTACACACAACCACAGGACAGGGGCACGTTGTAAGCTTTCCTTAGCACTGGACACCCCATTTGCTCTGAGATGACACAGCACAGTGCAGCATCAATAAAAGTCTGGTGAGGACACCCCCAACAGTGGTTAGTCCATGGCTCTGATTTCCTGGGGACACACAAGGTCACCCCGTGGGTAGGCATATCTGTCCCCTCATATTGCACAGTCACTTTTGAACCTGTTTGCATTGGTTCAGCCAAGCCAAGAGGTAAAGTAAGTGTCCCCCTATAAGTCTTATGAAAAGAAATGGACAAAAAGGTGCAAGAACTTATTCGTGCCAATGAAAGGAAAAGCTGATGATCTCTGTCTCAGCCAAGAGAGGATCCACACAGAAAGGAGCTGTGGGAAGCTATTTGAGGAGAACTTTACTGTGGAGCTGAGTGCTGAAACAGATTTTCCACAGAGATTCACTGGAAATATTCAAGAACAGTCTGGATGCAATCCTGCGCAACGTGCTCCAGGATCGCCCTGCAGGGAGGCTGGACCAGATGATCCACTGCAGTCCCTTCCAACTTCATCCATTCTCTGAAACCAGGCTTCATTACTCCCAATGCTCATAGAATAATATGTTTAATAGGTTTTTTTATTCATAAAGGATTTCTGTGGAAAAGATGAGCACCAAAAGAAACTCCCCTTTTGCAACATCTTTATGAAATCTTCACAATGGGTGATTGTATTATTTAATGCACTCACATTCAACAATTTTGGATCCTATGTGCAATATCGTCCCATCACTCTGGAGACTTGTAGCTTTTTAACTTTGCCTGTTGCTAATCCATCAGCTGTCTGAAGCAGTCAGCTCTGATTTGTTTTTTGTCTTCAATGCTAACAACTGGATTTGTTCTAAATACTGAGATTTACCAGACACAAGCGGGGATGCAGGAGAAATGGTATTTTAAAACATAGTGTTATTATTATTATTATTTATAATAATAATACCACCACCATCATAATTATTATTAGCATTATCATCACAGAGAAAATCCAACACCATGAAACCCATAATATGCATAAATACAAGAAATTAACATACCACAGAACACTAATGCTCTAATGGTCTAGGTTGCCCTTGTAGCTCCCCACTCCACTTCTCTCCCTGTCCTAGGGTGACTTTATGTTGCTTGTATCCCCAATC
>VZUA01009730.1:29344-41674 GCA_013401035.1 Horornis vulcanius | reverse complement strand
CCATTCTAGCACTCCAGTTGCCAGATAAAGCCAAAGTTTATACTTTACATAATAAAGTTTCCTATTTTTGTCCAGCCCAGTAACCATAAAAAAAGACAGCCAAACTGAAAAATAAGCTAGAAAGGAACATCTGCATAGTTCTGTTTCATTTTCTATACAAAAGCACTGAGATACTCCAGCTTGTGTCTCTTATAGCAACAGTTCCTAAAACAAGCTGAGCTGCAGAGTCTCTCTGAAGCTTTATCTTTCTCATGAATGGCTCTGAATCTCTGAAATGAAGCCATTGCACTGCAGCTCTGGTCATTTGCCATGGCTCTCAGGTGAGTCTGCAGCAAACAGCACCAAATGGACCTGCCCAACCTCTGCTTCTTCCACCAGAGCCAACCAGGGGATCCCATCTATTGGAACTATAGCTCCTAATACAACAGCAGGAGAGACACAACTATTGCAGCAGAGAAAGAGCTGTCAAGAGATGAAAGTCTTGGTTTCATACCAGTGAAGCACATCAACAGAAACCCAGGAATTCCTCCGTGCTCACTGCTCCTCCTGGAGAAGGGGTGTCTACCACATCCATAGACCTCAGCAGCAACCAAGGGTTGTGCAAGTCTGGTTTCTAAAAGCACTAAATTCTCTAGGAAGCAGTATAGCATAAATATCTTTCTCTAAATTAATGGTGTGGTTTAAAACTGAGATTGATCTTGCTAACATCTAAAGCTAGTCCGAGAATAAACACACTTTCTAGCATGTTTAATGCATTTCAGCAGAAAATCCTGACAGATACAGACACTGGCAAAGAGCCTTACTAACCTGTGTTCAGGCAGGGAAGTGAATAAGCCTGGCTTATTTTGAGGAAAGAAGGGGAAAAGCAGGATTTCAGCAGAGCTGCAGCAGCAAAGCTTATCTAGTATGCACTGGAGCCATGCTAGACTAGAGTAGGACAGATCTGCAGCTCTAGCTGTACCTCAGTAAAAGGAATCATTCTGTAGATTATAAACTAGAATCAAAAGTCAAACAGCAAAGTGTGTTGCACACAGATGCCTTTTACAGTGCTAGGACAGAGATTGAAATTCAACTCTAACATTTTAATTCTCTGCAGAGATTAGGTAAAAGAAAATACAGATGAGAGACTAAACTACTTCCCTTGTCCTCCAAAGGGAGGGGACAAAGAAATCCAACAACAGAGCTGCAATAATCAAGGACCTTCAAGTGAGCTGAAATCCATAGCTTTAAAGCTCCTTTCTTTCCAACTCTTTACACACACTCCTCAAGTTAAAAAATCCCAAACCAAAACTTCTAAACATTGTCTATATTGTCACTACAATGTCTTCTGTTCCATTAAAACAGAATAATACACATTTAACTTAATGAATTATGATGAACTTTTGATTACTGGATATGAAAACTGTCTTAACAGAAAGTACACCTAGGAGCACAACTGTACTTCCAGGTAATTTTAGACTTTTAGGATAATTCAGGCTGGAAGGAGCCTTGGGGTTATTTAGTTCAGTCTCCTACTCAAAACATAGAAAAAGAGAGGCAGGGTTTAATAATAGGAATCACACAATATCAGTCTTTTTGAAGCAGAATAAAGATATGTCTACTAATACAGTAGTTTCAGCATCACGCCTTCTGGAAGAAGAGAGAGTAAAGGATTAACAGGCTTAAGCTACAATGTAAAACTTGTAATACAGCTTTGCAATTATCTAATTGCCCTTCATCTCTCTTAAAATTAAGATCACATCCTGCAGTCTTTGCTTCTTGCAGCTCCTCACAACAAGTTGTCCAAGAAAGGACTTAAGCCCTGCAAGAAAGACTCAGTCAACTGCAAAGCAATTTTTTTTAAATAAGCAATATAGGACCCTTTCCTCTACATCTCAGTTAAATTTATCCTGATGACAATTTCACATTGCATTGAAGCTTTTTCTCCCCACACTTAGCAATTACATATCCAGGATGCTCAGCACATTGCCTTTTCTTCAGACACTGCACTGTACCAATGATATTTAATAAGGTTTAATTGCATTGCAAATGTTTCACAGGAGGCTGGAGAATGCTGCTTAGTGGTCCTTAAAACTGCATCAGCACTCTATCTTTTGAACAAGTTTTATTCCAGGTACTCTTGAGAATAGATGGTTCATAGCACTAAAAAGTCTGCAGTCATCACCAGATTGCCAAGCACTGCATTGAGCAGGAACTTCAAAGCACCCCAGTGGTTTTTCATGTTACTGCCTCCACACAGCCTTATGAAGCAGAGCAGCAAGAAGTGCCTTAATTCAAAGCAATTTTGTCAAGTATTATCACCATGGGCAGAGCTGCTTTCCATTCAGTGCACTTGTGCAATACCATTCCTAGAACACATACATGAGCATTGCCTGGGTATCTGGTTCTGGGGTGATCAGTGGAGAGCTTGCACAATTGGAAAATCTCAGTGAACAAAAGGTAAAAATGCACAATGCATCTTCACTGCATGTGCAAAACACATTCCCCCTCCCTGTACTTTGCCCCAGACTGAAAATATGCACATTAGATTTGCTGGGATGCCCTTCATGATTTCAGTAGTTTTGTAATATAGAAAAGTTTGCACATGTTCTAGTAAACCCAACTTCAGCTAATTGCATTACAGTAAGCACCACTGCTTATTCACAGTAGAAAAAAATCACTACATAGATTAATATTTGCTGTTAAATAAATTAACTTTGTCCTAGGAAAATTTCCCTTTCTACTTCAAGAAAAGTAACTAATACTTGCTTCCAGTGCATAGATTATTCATGACCAGGAAAATGAAAGCCTAGGAAGTTCCACTGAAATATCACTATTTCCATCATGTGGAAAAACTGAAAAAAATACACAATGATTTTGTCAAAGATTCTGTTATGGTCTAAATTGCTCTTACATTCTGCTTAATTTAGGATTCCTTGGATTTGTTAGCATTTTAGTACATGCTAGAACACAACTTGAGACATAACTTTTATTATATATCTTCAACTAAAAGCCAAGAAAGATCAAAATCAAAACCCATGACAAATGACAAGTTTTAAGCAGGAGGCCTTGAGCCTTGATGTTACAAAACCAAATCTTGTGCATGACTAATCAAGACACATCTACAGAATTTCAGGATGAAATACCTTCTGAATCCTAAAAGCCAGCATCCACTTGCTTCTGCTTTTACAGACCTAGCTTTTGTAACTAGAAAGAGCCACTGCCAGTTATGAAACAGGAAATAATTACAGCCACCATCACTACCATGATAAAATAGGACAAACAAGAGAAATACAGATGACCATCAAATTAACCATATTAATCATGCACATTGTAATGACTGACATGGTACCATGTATTTATACATATGGCAACTCTGAAAGGAAAAAATCTCAACTAAACTTTCACAAATAATACATTACTTCCTTAAACACAAATTACATCCACCTTGCCAGCCTGCCTTACCGTACTTGAACAACTGTCTTCAACCCTATACTTCTGGTCAAACTGGAATTATAATGGAAGGCAAAGAAAAAAGACATTGCAAACACTACTCAATTTTTACTAACTTTTAGGCTAAGTCTATTTACACTTTAAAAACCTAGGCCTTAGCTATGAGGGAAATTTTTCCTATATAAGCCAATAGTCAGACACTAACTTCTAGTGAGTTTCATAGACAGCACAACTGAAGAATCTAGCCCATCTATGGTCTTTAATTAAACAGATTTCCCAGTCACAGCTTGCAATCACTTTTCTATAAAATAGTGCAAGTGCAAACCTGCCAGGAGAGGAAAAAAATCTGCTTATAAAAGATTGGCTTATATACATGCATATAGATTTGTATTAAAACTAGCAAGGCGCTCAGGCAATAATGGGAATTGTCCATTGGAAAAAGCCCTCATATCCTCTGCTGAAAGCATACAAATAAGAACTTTTTTTAATATTCTAACTTCATTAATTGATGAAACCATCTTCCATCTCATTCATTCTCCCATTCTAAAGTAAAACCATTTTCAAACTCCCAGTTACTTTTACACTGTTCATCAGCAATGAGTCTGCAGCAGAGTGCACAGCATGATCCATATAGTACTCACCAAGTTTAGACTATGGGCTGAGAAAACCCAGCCATAAAGTCTGAACAATGAAATCCATCCCTACTTGAGTATGAAACATTAGTTTGGATTTCTTTATTAAGTAACAGGGATTTCTATGTGATGGGCACACTGGCAGATGATTCTCAACTGTATTCTGTCACTTGGTAACTGATCACATAGAAATACACACTATTACAGCAATCTGGAGCAAATAAGACAAATTTTTCAATTGGAAATGTGAAGTGTGATGTTGAATAACAATTTCAGGTATTATTTGAATAAGGGTACCAGAACGAATTGAAGTAATTTGACTAAATTTGCCCTTTTGGGGGGATGATTCTGACACAGGGTCCCAAAACAAAATTCACAGAAGAGACTGTGTGTATCAAACATACTGCTACACTTAGTCAACCCTTTCTGACAATGGGTAGAAAAAATTGCTGATCCCCATTAATAAAGATCAGCAACATTTAGTGTTAACACAGGAAATTCAAAAACATCAGAACACCAAAATACTGAGAAACCATTGGAAAAGAAATCATATTACAAAAGACCAGTGGGATTTTTATAGTTTGGAACAGAGGCATTTCCCTCTTTCTTCCACCCCACTCAGCCCTTGGGTCTTCAGTCAATCTTATCTCACTGCAAATCCTAAAAGAGAGGCTGCAGCACAAGGTGGTGTTAAGAACCAGAAATTCTGCCTCTGGTTTTGCTCCTTTCTTCATTTCTCCCAAGGCAGGGGACTGCCTACAGGGTCACCACAGACCCCTTCCCACACACCACAGATTCACAGTAATGGCACACACAGAACCCTGCTCGGACACTTTCCTGAGGAAAGAAAAGGGTCACATTTCTGCACACAAATCTCCCCATCTTCAACCCCTACCTGCTAAAACAGTGAAGTCCTGTAGGTGGGACTGCCTGGCTCCTTCTTTGGGGTGGGGGTTATGGCAGGCAGCCTGGGCTGAGGCCTCACTGAGCAGAGCACCAGAAGCAGGGTTACAGACAACGTGGAGCCGAGCAGCTCTCCCTATCAGCCAGCACTGCTGGCACACCAGTATCACTTACACTTGGGTTCCCACCTGGGCACAGTGAGGAGGGGTTGGAAGAGGAAGGAAGTATATTATGGCCGGTCTTTGCTTTTTCAGAGGGCAGATGAAAGGTCTACAAAGTTTCACTGTAAAGGAATGCACTTCAAAGGAGAGTTCAAGACAAATAAGATTTTGTCAGCACTAACTACAGAACTGAAGGGGTTGAGTAGCAGAATTATGCTCTGCACCTATTATCACAACATATTATGACTTTACAACTAGAAAGAAGTTCTAAACAACAGAAATCTGGTTTTTGGTTTTTTTTTTTCTTTTCCAAGTAAACTTTAAAAGAAGTTTAAAAAGACACAGGGATCATAAAATCTGAAATTAATGCAGCTTAAAGTGGGAGCCTTTTTAGACCATTTCACCACTTGTTAACAGCTAGAGGTCTTAGTCAAATAGCCTGAAATCTGAAGTTAGCGATCACGTCTTCCACCTCTCAGTTCCAAGGCCCTGCCACTCCAGGGAAGCCGGGACAGCATCCCTTTTCCAGAGAGACCCAAAGTCTCCAGGCCGCCTACCGTGCGCTCTCTACTACACCGCACACATTTCCCACCTCCGCTACCGCTCCACTTGAGTTTTAAGAAAGCAGAAACACAACCCTCGAGAAAACCAAGTCCCAATGCGAGGCACAGTCCTCGGACAAACCATGCCCACATGGCTCTATCTCCCTGCCACATCCAGGTGTTACTCACGGCTGCAGGTGATGGCTCAGCGGCAAGAGCTCAGACACCTCTTCATGGAGTTCTTTGGGGGGGAAAAGGCAGAGGGGGGAAATCTTTCCCCCTTTGTCCTGGAGGAACAGCGGGTTCAGAGCCCACACTAAGCTCACCCGGGCTTCCCCCGCCTCACGATCCCTCCCTCCCCGGAGCCGCCGGCGAACCCAGACGTGAGGGCGGCTCACGGGGAGCGGTCCGGTCCGACGGGGCAGCAACACGGGGCTCTGCCCAGGAGGGGCGGCCCGGGAATCCCAGCACCAGCGAGACCCTCCCGCGGCCCAGCCTCGCCGCCGACCCCCGCCCGCCCAAAGAGCCGCCGGGCTCCTGTCAGAGGTATTCCACCTCCAGCCACCCCGATCCCAAAGGGACTCCAAAGCTCCCCGCAAAGTTCCGCACCGCGACCGCGCCCGGCAGGGACCGCGGCACCCCAGGAGAACAAGGAGGGCGCCCCACACTCACCGCCGCCGCCGCCTCCTGCGGCCCCCAGCACCCCAGCAGCAGCACCAGGCAGCCGGCGGCCAGGCTGCAGCTCCGGCGCCACGGCTCCATCGTGCCCCTCAGGAGCTCCGGGGCCGGCCCTGCGGCGCGGGCATAGCCCGGCGGGGCAGCGCGGCTCCCTGCAGACGGCTCCCCCCGGCCGCCCCGACGCCACCGCCCGCCCCTCTGCCGCACTCGCCCGCTTCTCCCGGCTCAAGTCCTCCCGGGACTACAGTATTCCTCCGCTCCGGGGGCGGGCGGTGTGGGGCACGCTGCTGCTACCGCCCCTTCCCGAGGTAGACCACAATTACCCCCACCCTGCCCTCAGGCGCCGCGGTTTTGTCGGCTCGAAGAGCGGGCGCCGCCTCTCCCCGCCCCGCACCTCCACCGGGCGGGCGGCTGGACCCCGGACTATTTTCTGCAGCGGAAGTCGCCGGAGTAGGTGGGTGGTGGGGAGTTGTTGCCAGTGCCGGGTCGTCCCTCAGGAGGGGCGGGTGGCGGGCGCGGGGCTCGCCCGGCGCAGTCTCGCCCCACCCGGCCCCGCTCAGGTGCGACGCCTCGGCGGGGACCGTGCAAACTTCCTGCCTGGGCACGCTGTGAGTGCCTGAAGGGGCTGAGGGGAGCAGCAGCGACCGGCCCCGAGCGGGCAGCGCCGGCGGTTCCAGCCCGGCCGCTATCCCGGGGCTCGACGCCCTCAGCGCCCCGTCGCGGGAAGGAGCCCACAGAGTGGTCGCACCGTGCCCTGCCCGCCCCGAGTGACGGCGGGCCCTCCTCTTCCTCCGTACCCGGCTGCGCTGTGGCGGTGCCCGCGGGCTGCCGGGCCATGGGGCGCACAGGGTGAGTGCCGAGCGCGGCCGCCCCCTCCCCGCGCTGCCCCCGGCCCGCCGTGACTCTGTCCCTTTGCCTCCCCAGGGCGCTGCTGCTGCTGCTCCTCTGGCTGGGCGCGGAGCTGGCGAGTGCGGTAAGTCTGTGCAGGTCCCGGCCGCAACACTGCTCGCTGGAGGTGAACGTGCCCGCTCAAACCTGTCGGGGTTTGGGCATCCTTCGGCCAGAAATAAGATGCATCCTCGCCCCCCTCTAAAAGATGCGCGGATTTATTTAATTGTTTTTTTAAACTGCCGTACGCCTCTATTCCCGAGTCCTTTCTGCCTTTCATCTGCTCTACTTTGACTAGTTCTAAAAAGTACTCTGGGTGGTACTTCTGAAAAGTACACACTTGTTGGAAGGCCGTCCGTGTGCGGTGTAAGAGCCTTTAGTGTCTGATAGCGTGATCAGTGTCCCTCTTTGCAACTCGCTGCCTTTAGTTCTTTTTTAGCATCTTCTCAAACCTTGCTTTAAAAAGCGTCTCTCTAGGTCCTTGTTCACGAGGGATGCAATCCAGAACACGTCATAACTAAGTAAAAGAGATGTGAGAAGTTAAAGGATTAAGCTTTTAAGTGTTGTATCAAGGTTCATGACTATGGATTAGTAAATGTATTTTAAATTCTAAGTTAGTGTACAGAAACAATGACTTTATGAGCTATCTGACAACTTTATGACATAAACATGGATTTTCTCCTGCTGTTCCTAATTAATGCTTAAACAGAGTAGTAGGGGACTGCAGATTTTTTTAATGTTCATAAATTTCTTCTTCTTTGGTGTTGCAATAGATTTTCTGCAACAGGAGTCTGCAATTGTTAGCCCACTTAACTAGTGAATAAATCTGTAGCCTAAATTAAGTGTCCAACTCATGTACAGTCAGCAGTTCAAGAAACACCTCTTTATTATATTGTAATGCAAATTAAGGTTGGACAATAATGTTTGTGGTGTGGATTTTATGGTGCAAATACAGTACTGAATTCATGTTAATATAATATGTTTTAAGCATGTTTATTTTGATTCAGCTTCAGACAGATTTCTAAGAAAATGAGTTGAAACATCAGTTCTTGACTTGTTAGCCAATGTTTTTCTACTGCTTTTGCCACTCTTTTGATTAAAATTTTAAGGATCTATAACCTTTCTGTGCAACTGAGAAGAAATCTTTTGAAAAGGCTTTAATAGCAAAGGGATTTATACTTTTTATAAATAGGAAAGGCTTGATTATGTTTTGCATTTTCATAATCAATCGCACTAGTAGAATTTCATCAGCCTGATCAGGTGGTAGCTACAAGCTTTAATCTTCTCAAAGATTAAAAGATTAGAGAGTTTTATTCAGCAAAACCAAGAACTGTTCTACTAAGAGTTCTCACTGCAGTGGAATCTAGGTAGAAATGACTTTTATAAAGCAAGTGCTTTAAAGGCAAATGTTGAAATTATTTTGAGACAGATGTGCTGCATTTTGCAATAATTTTTATCAATTTATGCAATATGGGAGTGAAATTATTGCTGATTGATGCAGATGTAGCTAACAGCAGATCTTCAATTGTTTGCTTCAATTTTGCTCCATACCTGTTGGAAAGCATCTCTTAAGCAGTCAGATTGCTGTTAGCTCTTCAACACCTTTCACTGCCCATAACAGGACTCTTGTCAATTAAGTCAATTGCAATAATTAAAATTAGTATCTACATGATATTTCTAAGTCTTCCTGAGAGTTTTCTTCAGGGTTAGAAAACAATGAAAATCTTAGTTGCTGTGTAATCAGTCTGAAAATATGAAGAAGAATCAGAAATAGGTCGATGAAATACTTAGTGCTTTATATGTCCAAACAGAGATTGGATTTAATGATTTCTATTAAAATGCTGTAGAATATGCCCAGCAGGAAAGAGTAAAACTGTATTTTTGTCAACTTCAGATACAGCAGTAGGTTAATAACTGACTTTCTGGTATCACTGATTTAAAAACACGTCCTAACACCTTCCAGCATGAAGTAAGCTGTTAAGAAAAAGTACTGGTGATTGAACTTGCACTAAACAGAGCTTTTTTAGGAAAACTAGGATCTCTGAAACACTTCTTGATAGATCTCAAGTGTATAATTTGAAATCCTGGAGCATAGTGAAGTATAATGTCAATAAAATGAGGTTAAAGCTTTAGGTCAAAGAGTAACAGCTTCTAGAAGACTGTTCACAGAGACAGGTTGCTGAAGATGGTGTAATTTATAACTTTGTTCATATTTTTTCTTTTAAATAATCTCATTTCAATAACTTACCTTAAAAGAAACATCACTAAAATGTTGTTCCAAGTTCTTGGGTACCCTTCAGTAATGGTACTGTGGGCATGACTAATATACACAATGGCTGGCACATGTGGCATCAAAGCTGGCTTTGATTCAGAGGTCTCAGTTATGACATGTAGTCATCTCCCTTTTGGTAAGAATAAGATTTTAATGTGTATCTGAATTAATACCTCTGTTAATTCTTTTTCTTGGGTATAAATTATGATTTATTTTGAATGGCAGTACAAAATTAGTCTTGTAACATGATCTCTGTTTTCTTGAAGCAAATGTTGAAAACATTTGTGGATGACAAGTGGATGACTTGGCAGAGATTGTTACCCTGTAGAGCAGTTGCTGGGATTGACCTAAGAGTTTCCCCCAGCAGGTTTCCCCCTGGAATCCCTCCAGAAGTCCTGCTTCATTCATGGTTTCAGTCTTTTATTATCAATAATTTTCATTAATAATGAACCAGGAGCATCAGTTCACGATGCTGTGCAAACACAAAACAACGTAGTGCTATCTTCAAGATTGCAGAAGGACAAGTGACAAAAGTTTGTCCAGAGGGAGGGGAGATAACACAAAATATTGGAGCAGTGCAAGAGAGGCAGGGATTTGCTAATCACTGTCCTCCCCAGAGGCTTTTGCAGGCTACAGTGCAAAATAGAGTTTTTAGGAGAGGGACTTTCAAAAGCATAATCAGAGTTTTGCTGATGTTTCTGGGCTGTTATAAATGTGAGGTGAAGCATCTGCTGAAAATGGTCACTAAACCAAGACACAGCCTCTTGTAATGGAATTTGAGATTCATGTCCCTGTCAACTGAGCTGCATCTTAGTGCAGTCAGTCTGTGCCCCCTTGAGAGCACACCTGGTATACAGGTGAGATGGAAACTCATTTATTTACTTTGTTATTGTTGAGCTAGTTGAGCACACCTGGAATACAGCCTAGTTTTGATGTCATAGCCTAAAGAACTACTTTTAGGGCTCACTGTGAGGACCTGTTGTCAGATATGTTCTGTTGGAACAACTGAGCTTGCAGGTGGAGTTCAGTAAGATTTCTTCTATGAGCAGACTTCATGTACTGTTAGAAATCTTTCAAATCTGGGTGGGTTTTTTTTGTTGTTCCTTTTCCTACAACTTGATATCTTGTTCAGCAGAACATCTTCAGTATCCAAGTAAGGCAAACAAAGTTTGTGTGCTAAAACCTGTTCTGGGAAGTCTGCTCTATTTTGAGTAACTGAAGCTCTGCTAGTTTGTGACAAGCTAGCCCAAGTGATCTTATTTATCTATGTCTTAATATATCCCAGGTTTTCTGTGTGTTTTCTGTTGTATTTATATCTATGATACAAATGCTTCATAGTGTCTTTTCCTTTACTATGTACTGGACCAGCTTAATTGAACTCAACTCCTTGTTTTCAATGGCCAAAAATAAATATTGTTCCAGAGCCTCTGACAGAGGGGAAAAATTAGCTGTTTAATTATGGATATTTAGAACCAGAGTTGCAGGTCTTACTGTAACTCTTTCCAATTCAATTTCAGCAAATATGATGTTATCCATTAAGAGGTATTTATAAAGTTTTGACCTTTCCTTTGCCATTTTAATCAGTATTTATAAGTATGCAACCCTTCTGTAACTTGACTTTTACAGTTGTATCTTTATGGAGCCGTAAACTTTATTGAAAAAAAAAAATCTGCAGTAAAGTTACTATTATGAGGAAGGAGTCTGCAGAATTCAAGAAATAATATAAAATAACAACCTAATCTTATAAATCTCAGGAGTTGTTTACCAGATAAGGCAGCTTCTAATCTGTAAGAATGCATGGCTGTGGAGACACTTGTTGGTGAAGATTCATGTACTGCATTGAGAATGGTCTTTCTGCAAAGGTCAGGTTTTAATAACTTGACCTTACCATAGGTCTACAGTAAAATAATAAGAATTATACTCTGGTTCTGTAGGAGAATAAGGAGAATTACTAAAAGAAAGAAGCTGATTGATGATAACAGTGTTAATTTTCTAGCTCTTGCTAAGATGTTGCATTTTAGGGGAAATTTTCATTTAAAGCTGAATATACTTTCCTGTTTGAACAAATAGTTGCTGATTTGCTGAATGTTTTCTGTGTGCTGAAGAGAATTGAGCAAGTGGCAGTTTATCTGGCACTCAGATACCATGTCAGGTTTACAGCAGCCATGAAATGAAGTAATGCATGTGTATTCTGAAGAGCTTTCATGATATCATTATCCATTTAAGGCTCTGGTGTGAGAGGCACTGTGTGACCTGAAGAAGCATTTTATTTCCTTTTTTTGGACAATCATTGGCACCAGCCACTGCGTTCCCTTGACTTAAGGGAACTTGCTATTGTTATGCTGGTGTCCCTAAAGGAGGCAGAGCATTTCATGCTGGGGCTTCACCCCCTTTGTCCATCTCTGCTGTAGAGAATCTCTTCATGAGTAGGGTTTGGTAATGCCTGTATCTCAGCTTAAATGTTGTAATGATGACTAAGAACTAAAAATTAGAATTTTTTTAAGCTTTCATTGATAGATTATTTTCAAGCTCTCTGAAAATCAAGTCTCAAAATGAGGACTATTATTGTGGGAAAAATTAAAATGAAAGCTTTTCTGTTGTTAGCTGTGGAAGGGATTGTTTTAGCAAGGTCAGTCTGTGTTTCAAAAGGGATTAGAAAGAGGCTGAATTGCTTGTTAGAGGGTACCTGCAAAATGCAGTCTTGATAGTGACTGCAGTGTTGACTATTACTGGAGAAAGATCAGTAGAAGGAAGGGAGTTCAGGCACTGGCATTATGAACTTAATTTCTTTAGGTGGTAGGGGCTTTGTTTTGGTTTTTTTG
>VZUA01009730.1:16673-27490 GCA_013401035.1 Horornis vulcanius | reverse complement strand
GGGTTGGTTTTGACCTAAAAATCAGGAGAGGAAAATGAAAGTGCAGTTAAGCAAGAAATGGATTTATGAATGCTCCTGTGCTTCTTCAAGTCTCCACAAATTAAACGTCACCAACTCTATTTTTTTGCTAGCAGCCACACTTTAAAGCTCTAAATAGTGACAAGTCAGTGCTTTGTCTTCTCCTAGCTTTTTAAAATCACTGCATGTACTTTACCTGCCCACATGGTATTTGAGTGTTTTCAAATCAGTTTTTTATATTCCTTATCCATTTGTTGGAATCATTGAAGTTATTATTTTTTATTAAGGTCATGCCCTCACAAGTAGTAAGGTATCTCGCTGTGGACATGAAATAATGCTTAGTTCTTAAAAGAATTTTTAAACCAAAATGTTTCCTCAGAAAATTATAAAGCTTTTAGTAAAAGAAGTGATGAAACTATTACTCCTTATACTTTAAGTTTAAGTCTGTTTAGAATTTGTAAGCTGGCAAGTTGTTTTTATAGAAATGCATATATAAATGCATATCATTACTGTAACAAAGTTAAATAGATTGACACACTAAATAATGGCTTGACTTTCCCAAAGAGGAGCAGGACCATTTTAAAGTTGTAATAGCTCTCTTGATATAAAACTTTTGCTGTGAAGTATTGTGCAGATACCACTTGCTCTGTAAAACATATAGTTTAAAAAAATAAATTAAAGCAACATGAAATTATTGCTACTACTGTAGTGGAAACACATCAAAACAATAGGAAAGTGAATCATTGTATTGTACTTTGATGATTAAAGCTATCCACAAAGCAGGGTGTAACCCAACGGGAAGAACATAGCCTGCAGGAGCAAAAAGCAAGCTTGGAAAATTAAGAATTTATAGTAGTCTTCAGACTTTTCCATAAAAGGAGCCTGTAGGCTTTCAGCTTCAACCTTCCTTGTGAAGTTTGAGACTATTACCAAAGTGTGTGTGAGGGGTTGAAAAGTTGGAAGATTATCTGTAAGATTAATGAATCTCTGTAAATGCCCTCTCACAAAGTGCAGTGTATATGAAGTGTGGGTTTGGCTGGGAGGTGAGGTTGGCAGGTCCTGTATTGCATTGCACAGTGTATACAGCATTTTGCATAGAAAATGCTGAGCCTTCATTACCAGAAATGATAGAAGTGTGCTGAGCCTGGGTCTGGTGGGATGACTGAGGTGGTTTCTAGTAAGCCCTGGGTGGCAAAAGTAAGATGCTTTATTTCTGGGCTATTTTTGAAATGTGTATGCTTTTTGCTCTGCTAGGGAAATAGGTGTGACACAAACACACTGCTTGCTATTTAGCAAAAGTTTTCTATCTGTTTTCATCAGAAAAACAGTTTTTTAAACAGCTGTCTCTTCTTGTACACTTTGTGATCATTTTTTTTTAAAGGAAGAGTAGTGCATTTTTAACCTACTAAAGTAGTTTTGGCTTAAACTGGAAATAGCCTGTGAAATCTCCTTCTGCTTATGGTGCTTGGCTTTTTGCTGTGACTTGAAAACGTATAAGATGTAAGAAAAATGTAGAGAAAATATGTTAATATGGTGATGAAAAGAAGACGCTTTCAGACCACTCCTGTAACAAATGTGTTCTTGTCACCAAAGTAAATGTCAGATCCTTAGCCTACATTTACCACAGATACAGAAAATGTCTTTGAATACCACAGAGGTTTTAAAGTTAAATGAGTTGGTGACCATAAACAGAATAGTTAATGGTCTCTTCAGTGTGGTGATTATATGGTTTGCTCTGTGGTACTTTTAACAACCTTAATCTCTGTGAATGTATAATCTTGTTAGGATTAAACCAAAATCTGCCTAGATAATTAGAGTGAGCTCCAAACTGTGGTTTGACCTGTATCCCTTAGTGGAGCAATTTCCATGTGAATGGATTGGCCCCGGGGCTGTAAGTGTTGGGAGCCTTCAGCAGAGTCCCGAGGAGCTGAGGGGCTCCCATAACTCAAGTGGTCTGTGGAAAATCACTCGGGAGCTTTTGCCAAGACTGAGACTGTACGAACAGGGGGCTGCGTCAGAACATCTTTTAGTGTGGCACAGCACGTTTTCCACTGAAGGTAAAATGTCTCCACTGTGCAGAGTTGCAGGATAGGTTGAATCCTGAACCGAACGTGCTTGTTGAAGTTACAGCAACATTTGATCTGTTTCGACCCTTCTCTAGCGTTCATTTATTTCATTCATTTCACACTGTTTCCTTATGTACTACAAAGAAACAAGTTGCAGGTTTTGCTTTAAAGTACACAGTCCCTGATTGCGGTGCTGTGTTGTCTTTCACCCCTGAGCGATTTTCGATTTTCGGGTGTCCTTGCACTGGGCCAGGCTGAGCACTGGTGTTACTGACCTGGATGTGTGAAGAAAGCTTTGCCTCCAGTCATGCATCCAGTTTTGCTGCTTTGAACTATTGCACCGTGTGCTTTGCATGCCCTAAGGCTCCTCTCTAAATGAGGGGAGCTGTGCAATCTGCCTTTGGAGATCTTGAGAGCTTGAACCTCTAACCAATAAGGCACAAAACTGTAAAAAGTAATTATGGCTACTTAAGGACTCACCATTCAATTGCACTTTCTTCTATAGGCCAGCTTGAGACTGTGAAATTTTCAAAGAATCTGCTTGATTTTTATCTTTAATGTTTGTGCTATCCAGCCAAGTTCTGCACATCTTTCAGAGAGGAAGGGCAGGGATTAAAATCCAGCTAGTGAATCTTAACTACAGTCTGTCAGTGGTAGAGTAGAATTAATTAATATTTATGTTGGATCTCCAGTGCTACTATAAATTTTCAACTCCATTCAAGGATACTTTATGAATCACAAACCAAAGTATTTTGGATAGAAGTAAATAAAGGCTATGAAAATGCAACTTTAAGGGTTTTTTTGGTTGTTCAGTTGAAGGTTTTGTTTTTTACTAAGTTACTGTCCACATTTTGAATGATGGTTTTACAGTTTTCTCTGTACAGAAGACTGTCAGCCCAGGCATCTTTCTGCAGTGATATTGGCTACAGATTTTATTTGGATTATATGATAACATTGAACTTACTGGAGATAAATTTTCCTGGAGTAGTTCTATGTTTTCTGTATATAATAACACGTATTCTTTGTGAATAACCAGGCAAAATACTTCCAGCATCTCTTTCATCAAGATGTGTACTTATAATTTCCATTAAAGAAATTCCAGTGAGAAAGTTACTTCCCTCCTCTTCATTCCGGTATTATGAACTCACTCAGAGGAGGGCAGAGGGGTACCAGGTTTCAGGCCTAAATTCCTTTTCCAGAGGAATGTGCAGTGAGACACAGGTACAGACTAGCTCCATGACATACTTGTTTAGAGGGGCCTTTCTGCAACCCAGCAGCTCACAGATCTCAGATTTACACCACTTCCTTATCTGCATGGTTTTGTTTTAAAAAGTGAAAAGCAGGATTAGTCTCTGTGAAGAATGTCGTGAGTTTTCTTTAATTTTTTTAAAGGGTGCATACTTTTCTAGATAGGCAGTGGAAGTGTTTTGTAAGACCCTTAGAGGCTGTGGATGTGATTGTGAGAAAGGTTAAAAAGGAATGGTATTGAAAAGCACTTACACTGCTGTCAGGAGTGCTCTGGCTACTGTGTTCAATTGAGGTCACTGAGAATTTAGTCTGCACGTTACATCGTGTGTCGCTGGGGGCCTCACTTTCTTTTGCAATTTTATTTTGTGTCTGGCAGGAGTATTCCTGATTTTTCCTTATATATCGAATGTCAGTGGCATCTTAAACCTGATTATTTGGATGTTACCTCACACTGCATCAAAGTAGCACTAGTATCAACTTGTATCTCAAAAAAGTTGCACAGAAGTGCTGAACTGCTTCCATTAAGTTCATCATAAAACTACTATGGGAAAGGAATTCAAATTCTCCTTGGAACCAGATTATCCCTGTAAGATGAAACCACCACAATTCATTCAACTACTTGACAGAGTTGTGAAATTTACTGTGCTTGCTCAGTTTATAACTACTGCAGCCTCTGCTCTTGATAAGTCTGAAATCACTAATTCCTGTGTGATATCAAGAAGCTGTAGCAGGATATTGACTTCTATCAGATATTTTATGGTTAGTGCAGGAAGCTAGTGTTTTGTAGATAAAACATAAGGACTTGCTAGTGGCACAGGAATCTTAGATTCTATTATCAATATAGCTTGATGAATGGCTTTGGGTAACATTCTTAAATGTTCCATACCATGTTGGAGAGATCTGTATTATAATCATACTGCTCCCAGTGGTTTGTATGCCTGTTTATCAAAAATTGCTTGTATTTTTCCTTTCTTTCAAGGCATTGTGCTGGAGGGAGCTGCTCTCAGAGGGGAAGGAATGCCTCAAGGCAGATAACTGTTGGCAATACTGAAGCAGATTTAGTGAAACTGAAGAGTTTACCTAAATCTTGTTCTTTTCTTTATATATATTCCTCTCAGATGCTATAAGGCTGGCTAGAAACTAGTATTATGTAAAAAACTAGACTGTACAAAACAAATAGCATCTGTGTAAAGAATGAAGTTAGTGTTACTTTATTTTGTTCAAATTAAAAGGCATGATGTAAATAAAACCCTAAAGTAATGTACTATTTTGCACAGGGGTACAGGTGATGCCACATTTTTTCCTTGAAGGATTACAAGAAGGTTGGGTTTAAAAGCACCAAGGATTTTAGTGTTTTAACTCTACTAGCTTTAGAAAGCTATTGTTTTAACAGTAGCACATGCTATTTTTTTAAATACCTAATATAAAATATCAGTTTCTGTCCCTAAAGCTTATTTGAGGAAAGTATAAGTGGACAAAATTCTTTAAAGTGTCAGGGTTTCTCCCACAGCTTTTAGGTCAGGTGCTTGCCTGTAGGGACCTGTCATGTAATATCTGGATGTTTGACTTAAGCTCTGCTGAGGAAATCAGAAAAGGAAATCAGGAGATGGTTTTCTTGAGACTGGATTATCTCAGACCTGTCAACTATGTGGTTTCCTTCATCTTTGTAGGAAGTAATTGGCACCTGGACCTGTTTGAGTTAGGATCTGACAAGCTGGATGGAGATCTGTTTAGAAAGGTCTGAGTTGGACAGCAGGAAAGAAAAATATAAATCATACTCTCTGGCCTGCAGGATCTGCTGTTTGGTTATGTCATGTTTGATGCACACAGTTAAGTGTTCAGAACAAAGTTCAGTTTTTAAAAGACAGTAATTGATTGAACCTTTTCTAAACAATGTTTTTAATTGCTGTGTCTTTGGATGAGCTGGAGTGGGAGGAGAAAAGCTGTTAAATGGAGTGAGAAACTCCAGCAGAGAAGCCCGCCAGGTGCCAGGAATCTTGTTTGCTGTTGCCATTTCCTAGCAGGAGGCTGTGCCTGGCCTGTGTGTGGGTGCACGTGTCTGCAGGGAGGATGGAGGGCAGCTGGTGCTGACTGTCCTCAGCAAGCTTCTGCTGCGCCCCTTTGGGAGCTCAGTGTCTGACTTGGGGCTAACTTCACCAGCACAAGATGTTTCCTTCAGTGTGAGGAAGGGAATAGTTCTGTAGCTGGATTAGATACCAATAAGTTGGACAACTTATATCTTAAGACAAGATAACTTATCTAACTAAATAAATTGGGTAACATCCTAATTAATTCTTTATTTCCCATTTGTGCCACTCTGCAAGCCTATGTGCTTAAGAGTAATCAAATAGAGTATGTTCTTTCTTTCAGTTACTCTTTCCATAGTGTTTTTATCAAAGGTTTTAGCTGAAATTAATTTAGTGAAAAACCTTATTTGAAACCTTTCTCAGGTCATACATTTGGCTGAAACTCGATATTAATTAATTTAGCCTTGTTTGCAGAGTACCTGTGGTATTTAAGCTGCCATTGTTAGGACACCTTGGCAAAATCCGAAATGAAATATTTTCTTTTGAGCTCACTGCTCGTAGATAAAGGACCACTCGTGTAACCTTTTGTTTGGTTTTCTATAGAATTTAATTTACAAACTTTGCTGGAAAATAACCTTTTGCCCTTATTAATGTGTTCCGTCCCACAAAGGAGCCTGCGGGGTGTCAGGGTGTACAATGTACAGCCCCTGCTCTGCAGTCTGAAGTTGCTGTTTGTCTCTCATAGGGGGGAGGTTAGGAGCTTAATGTTTGCATCAGTTCACAGCTGAATTTTTAGCTCTGATACTATTTCTCCCACGGCAAGTGTAGGCCTTGTGCCTGTCACAGCAGGTTTGTCTGTGTGATGAATGTGGGAGTATAGATAGCTGTGAATTGTTTTTCTTGTGGTTAGAGGAAGGAAATCTAGCACTTATCAGAAGTCCAGAGCATGCAATCTCATTCAGATTTTACTTTTCAAAAGTACTCTTTGGAT
Source organism: Horornis vulcanius (assembly GCA_013401035.1). Taxonomy (NCBI): domain Eukaryota; kingdom Metazoa; phylum Chordata; class Aves; order Passeriformes; family Scotocercidae; genus Horornis; species Horornis vulcanius. The sequence goes on along the minus strand of VZUA01009730.1, from coordinate 21,140 downwards.
AGTACTTATATCAGCTTTGTTAAAAATCTGTGAGCTTAAAGTATCTCCATGTGCACATGGAATACTTTTTTCTCTGAAACTCACAACTTTGTGAAGCTGTGAACTTTCTCACATGTTTATCTAGGTTTGTAATGCTCCCACCTGTGAACTCAGGTCACCACATCTGACCCCCAGTGTGCTCTCATACATGAAAAATCAGAGTTGAAATACAATCCCTACTTCAAAAGATTTGCCACCTGCCAGATATGTGTGAAACCTAAAGAAATCCTGGGAAAATATTGCTCAGCAAGGGGCAGTCTCATCACACCAACTGTAGAATTGTGCTGCTGCTGTTTAAGAAACTGTGTACACACAGCTTCCTCTGATATTCATTCTGGGTAAGGATTCCAGCTTCTCTGTCTCTAAAAATCTAGAGAATACCTGAGCTAAATGTTGTTCATGGGTATAGAAGTGGAGTTTCAAGACTGATTTTAATTTAAAATCACTTACTGTGGTAGGAAGGTGTTGGTAATCATTTGGCTGTGGAAAGTCTTGCAAACAATTGTCATTGCTCCCAAAACTGTTCTTTCTCATCTTGTGGCAGGTTGGTGAGCTCAGAGCACAGCTGTGCTTTATGCTCTGTAAATAGGGACTATAAAAAAGGAACCTTTCTGCAACAGGATTTTATTATTAAGCTGATTGTTGATGTGATAGCTCAGATCATAAATCTTTTGAGTCAATGGTCAGCAATCCAAAAGGATCATTCTTTGCTCTTCCTTACAACAACAGAAACATTAGTCTTCTAGAAGACATCAAATTATTTCATTTACTGAGGGAAAATCTGCCCCAGCCAGAAAGGACATCTCGTTTTTCACTCTGAGAACATAGCACACTCCTCTTACAAGTACAGAAATTAATCAGGGTTGTAATCCTTGGGTCAGACTAACATTAGAGTATCCAAAGCTATTATACTTGATTCAAGTAAAAATCCGTGTGGGTGTATGTTTATATACAGCTATTGCTTAGTTTTGACCTCCTGGGAATCTCAAAGAACAGTAACAGCAGGTGGAAAGAGTTTTCAGGGTAAATTTGACATCATATCCAGATTAGTTATTCAGTACCTCTTACTGACACTTTTTATCTCTGGAAGAAGAGTAAAGGAGCAGGGGATATTTAGCCAATCTAGTTTAGGAGCTAATTTATCCATTTAACCCAGGCATGACTTGGAGAATAACTATTAATAACCAGAGTCCTTTTATGACCAAAGGAGGGTGGTAAGAGGGGTAATTTTGTGAGCACCAAGGTCAGATGAGTGACTGACATAAGGAATGTCAGTGCTCACCTCTGACACAGAGATTGTTTTTCATAGTGTGCACACTGTTGTGAATTGGCATGTGGGTGTACATGAGGGATCTACAGAAGGATGGGACACAGCACAGCTGGGCACCTATTCTTTCCTTGCAATGATACTCCAGCAAGTCTAAAGGATTTAATCCATGTAAACTATTTCTGTAGGTCCCACACAGGGTGTGCAGCCTGTCCACATTCCATCACTCTGGAGAATGGGGGTTCAGGGGAGTTATGCTGGTAACAAAATCTAATATACCCATTATCAGACAACAGATAAAACAGATGAAAGTCAGCATACCAACAAACATTGCACAGCACCTTTGGGTGGCTAGAAGAATATTTGATTTTCTCTGAAACAACAAGGCATCTTTTAGGAAGGCTGAATAAACTTATTTGTCTTGGAATATGACCAGGATTCAATGTCTAATAGCTCCAATATCTCTAGCTTCCTAATGGCCACCAGATGCTAGGACCTCTGGTTTTTATCTCATCTGAAAGAAAGTCTAAGTCATCAGAGCCCCTGATAGCTCTGGATGGTCTGAGATATAAATGCTTCCTGCTAATTCCCAGTCCTGTCTGTTCTATCACTTATGTTTCTGGTGAAGCTTCTTATGACAACACAGTAGTGCTGAGATTGGGATTTTTGAGATGGGGTTAGGTGCAAAAGGTTGCAACTTTCCTGTGAGATACACACATTCCTTCATATCAAGGCAAGGGTTATGGTCACTATTGTCATAACAAAGTCAAAATACATCTAAACACATTTCTCTAAGGTATTTTAACAAGATTGGATCTCTCCCTCAAGAATAACTTAATGGTCAATCTTTAAAATAAGGATTTGTGATCAGTCATGAAATAGATTTTGGGCCAGAATTAATTAAAAACCAGCTTGCTGCTTATAATTTCAAGGAGGGATTTCATTACTACTGAGCCTTTTCTTTTGCCCTTCCACCCCCTTTTCTAACCATTAAGAAAGCAATCAAATATTAGATCATGTGCAAGAAATTAAGTATTTAGTGAAGTTTTCTTCAGAAGACTTCCTTCTGGGATGTTTTGCAAATCTCTGTATTTGTTGGCCTTGTAAGGAAAATATACAAACAACAATGTTCCTTCTTCAGTCCAAGTGAAGTTGTCGTGCTCTTGTGTCACAATATTGAACAAAAGTCCATGAAATTCTTGTCTTGATCAACTTGGAGTCAGTGAAGGATATCAATGCTTTAATTATTATTAAATGCACCAATTTCCTTCCCCTCTTAGCTTCAATAGTGATTATATTACATTACATGCTAGCAAGAGGATAAAACCAATGCTGTTTGTGAATAGGAAAAGATATAGTATTTCTTTAATACAGTAATTTGACAGAAAGAGAACCATGCAGAATTGTTTTTGCTTTCTGTATTTTTTAGCTATATAGATACATGTAAAATACATAACCAGGCATGTTTCAGACCCATGAAATGATTTTATTGTGTTATATTTGTTAATGTTGTGCTGGCTGTGATAAACTATCATTGTTTATAGAGAAAACAGATCTTTTCTTCTGAACTTTCTTTCTTGTATGTTATGTGGCCAGAAATTTAAGCCTTGCAGCCCCTGAAATTTTGGACACAAGCTTGTGTTCAAAATGAGTGAACAGCAACCATAGTTCCCTCAGTGAGCCTCCAAACAGCTGGTTCATGTTTTAAGCCACCACAATTACTTATAAATACAGAAACTTAGCACATATCTTCCAGGTGAATAAGAAGGAACTTTCTTTTTGACCACTATTTTGAAGGGCCAGCTTAAATTCCATATTCTGTGCCACGCATCTTTGCTAATGGAGCTTGGAGAGTTGCCAAAAGCAGTTTGTTTTCTCTCCCCTTTAGTGGTGAGTGGGCTAGAAAAAAGCTCCTGATATTGTGGGACAGTAATGAGTCTGTGAAGAGTCATCCTACCACCTGCTGCATGACAGGATATTGAACTCCAGCTCCTGCACACTGTGAGTGCAGCGAATGGTTCATGTAAGCTCACACCAGAAGGAAAAAGAGGGACATTTCAGTCCTGTCCTCCTCTTTTGACAAACCCTAGGAAATGTTTCCTGATCCTGCATCTCTAACTACTGGGCATGTTCTGTTCCTTTTTTAAAGAACTGTTGAAGTTCAGCAATAGTTGCAAACTAGAGCAGCAAGGTTTGTAGCAGTCCTACTTGCAGGGGAAATAGGGAGCAGTAGAGAGTCAGATCTCTTAGGGAGATGCATCTACTGATCCTGGAGAAAGAGTGATAAAAGATGAACTTGAAGATCTGAAGAAAGTCTCTGTCCTGGGGAAGGCAGTGAAAACTGTACAGCACTTTTGGCAGCTGGAGAGTAAGGTGGATGAACTTGGGAGTTAGGCTAACTAGAGAGGAGCAATAGCTGTTTATGGGAATGGAAAAGCTATTTTATTTATTTTTACTACAAGTGCCAGTACAGTATTACAGCAAGAACTTTAATCCTTAAAGCCTTGCAAATGAGTTTCATGTAACTCAGCATTTGTAGAAGAGCTATGAGCAGATTGACTTATTCTTTTTTTCTTTCCCATCTCTTTTCCCTCCCTCCAGCTAAATTCCAACCTACATCTGCCCTTACACTGAAAGCTTAAAACCTTTTTCCTTCTGTGTGACCTTTGCCCTCCCTTTTAAGCAAGTGCAGGAGCAGGGGTCAGAAGTCTTGTCCATCTCCTCTCAGCAGCAAGAGTTCTTCCTGAACAAGGGAAAAATCCAATGAGAAAATCAGGATTCACATTCAGGCCAGTCCAGCATATGTTAAAACCTTGACACTCAGATGTTATCAAAATATTGTTGCCAATATTGAGCTCTTCTTAGTCCTGTACAATTTTTCTTTTCTTCTTAAAATTTAGGTGGGTACTTCTGCTCTTATTTTTGGAATCAAAGTAGTAAAAGCAGAGGGTGATTTGAACACTTCCATTTTTAATAGGTCCATTAAGAAGACAGTACTGTTGCTGTCAAAGTTCAATTATTCACACAGCTTTTACCTGTCTAATCTGCCATTAGACTTTAACTCTGTTCTGTTTGGTTTGCATTTGCATGTTCTTGTGCCTAGCACTAGTGGAAAGCAGGACAATTTTATTTTGCTTCCTAATTCTGCATAGAGGAAATCA
>VZUA01009726.1:10723-21449 GCA_013401035.1 Horornis vulcanius | reverse complement strand
GTCTCCTCCCAGCCTCCCATGCACCCCAGCTCCCTTGTCAGCATAGCAGTAGGAAAAACAGAAAAGGCCTTGTCTCTTTGTAAGCCCTGCTCAGTAATAACAAAGCCAGCTCTAAATGTTTGTCCATATGTTCAGCACAAATATAAAACACAGCCTTGTACCAGCCACTATGAAAAAATTAACTACACCCCAGCTAAAACCAGCACAGTCGTTAAGTGATTTCCCACAAGCTTCTTCACCTTGTTTGCAAGGGCCAGAGGGACTGGCAGCCAGCTGAGATCAACATACCACAAGACCTTGAGAAAACAATTAGTGTTTTATGACAAAAGGGTCCAATGAGTAAGTACACAGATAAGAAACACATCTAGATAAGCACACATCTAGAAACATCATTATAATTCACTGTTTCCTGTGATGCCAATATCTGATACTTCTGACCTGGTCCATTGACTCTCCAGGCCTGAACCTCCGAGTCACCACTTCACAGGGAAAAAAAAAAGGAATTTGTGTAACAAGAAAAGAAGTAGAAATATGATGCCTGTTTTTTAAAAGGAGGTTTTATGTTAAAATGGTCCCAGTAAATTAGAGGGAGAATTCCTTCTCCATAACTGTATAGGTCTACCTCTGACATAGTGTAAACATCTGCACTGCCATAGGCTGCATGGTCAGTGAAGAGAAATGAGGAATATTAGGAACTGTCTACTTTGAGTGTAGATACACTGAGGTATGTATATCTTTATATGAAGAAGCCTATAATCTGGTATCTAGCTGACACTTTGGGTGCCATGTGATCCTCAGAGTTGTTACTGACTGTGTGAGTATTCAAGGAATATTCAGCAGCCCATACAAAGCATCCCTAAGTCTTGACATGACTGAGCTGTGAGGAACTTTGCTAAAGTTTAGGAGTTCTCACTGAATTGTCTTCTCTATCCTGCCTGTAGGACCTGGCCACACGCCTTTCCCTGAATTTGACCTGTAGATTACATTTGGTATAGGACAGACCCAATAACAAACACATTGAGTCTGGTGGTTTCTATCCCAGCTTCACAACACTCAGTTCATTGTCCAATTGCATATAATTCTGTGGTCTTTCTCAGTTTCATTTTAAATGACTGAGATGGTTTAAAGCTCCAAGTCTAAAAGGGACTTTAACTATGAATGCTAAATGGGTGGAGGATTCTGCCCTCGGGCCTAGTATGAGACACTTCTTTACTCATTTTACTTGCTTCTATGTTTCACTGACTTGCCAGCGTTACACAGACAACCTGGATAAGCAGCTCTTGCTTTTGAGTAGAGAAGGTGCCCAGAGCTATAGTTAGATTGGAGAGATGTTGCCCTTTGAACCAGCTCCTTCCCATACCTCGTTCTCTCTCACAACTCTTTGTGCAGCCATGTGGTAAATCAGATTAAGTGTTCAGCACAACACTTCCTCCAAAGAAACTGCTGACTTGTTAGTCTATGAAGAGTGAGGAAAATACTGCTCTAGCCAGTTGTGGATATCCATTACCAAGAAAGCACTTTTCTAGTCAGGACCAAGACAGTGAGAAAATTTCTGTACTTTAATGTTTGTGTGTATGTGTATATATATATATAAAGTCACACCTATATGCTAAGTATTAGTTCTCAGGAGGTGATAAGGAGCCTTCCTGAGTCATTATATAAATGAAGCAGCTTTGGAAAATCGTCACCAGCACTCCATATAGTTGAAAACTCCAATAAAGTAGTTCCACAGGATAGTTTCTCTGGTGGCAGTGCTAGCTTAGGAGATTGCCAAAGCCAGCAAAGGCTTTTGCTGTCCTGGGGTACAAGTCAAAAGTGTGGCTGAATTTATTGAACAAGTAACCTTGCCCCTGTTTTTTAGCTGCCTCTTCTTTCCTCCCTTGCTAGTAGTCAGAATATCTTGCCCTGAGACCTGTGCTAGCTCCAATGTTCACTGAGGTCATCTAGAATTAAAAAAAAAATTATTTTATTTTATTTTTCTGAGGAAATGTAAGGGCAGGGAAGACTAGGCAAATGGACTATCTTTGGACTTCAAGAGATGAATCAGTTCAATGTGGTGTTCAATAAAATGCCAGAACTGACACAAGGGAAAGTATCTGGCTATGGGTAGTGAGGAAAGGTGTGTGAAAGAGGAATTTAGTGGTCTCAGCTCTATTTTCTAACTGCACTTCAGCTTCTATTTCATTTGTCAGCTCCAGGTATAAAGGTAGCAAGCTTTATGATTCCCCTAAGGACAACTAATGGTATGAGAATGATAGAGTTTGGCTCTGTTTACTTGCCATAAATCTTTAGGAGTTACAGGACTACATGATTTTTATGCCAACAGCATTTGAAGCCAGCCTTCTAAGTCATTAAATCAGATGTTTTGTTTGAGGAAATAAATGGTTGAAGCCACCTTGAGGCTAGTTTGGGGGAATTCACGTCCCTGGTAATCTGTGAAGAGACCCTTTTATCTGTCATACTGTTTTGTGCTACATATGACTAAATTGCGCCTAGTTTTTCAGCATATATGAAAGCTGTCTCACCTAACTTCAGATGTATGTGTCTGCCACAGCTGACCTAATTCTACTATGCACTTTCAGTCAGAGAAAAAGTATTTTTTAAGGCAGTTTCACACAATTAATCTAAACTATGCCAGGAAAGACCTTTTTCTTTTCATTGCCCACAGTGGAAACACATTGACAAGTTTAGATGCAGCTTTTCTAGACATCTATCTGCCTTTGTTCTGCAGAGAGAGGATAGAGTCTAAAGCAAGTGATGTGGCAAAATTACACAAAAGCAAATACTGTGGTGCAAGTTGTAGATCTCTAAAGCGAAACCCCTGCAACACTGTACAGTTTTTGTGGGTTTTTCATCACATTAGTTCCAGTCCCACCACCTGCACCTTGTAAATTACCGCTCTCTGGCATGTCCTGATCCCAGGCTGGGGTGGTGGGACAGGACCTTGTTGTGAGACCCTGCCCTGCGTCTTCCATAGGGAGCTCCTGCAGCTCCCACTCCAGGGAGTGGCAATGCCCAGTCCCTACGGAAAAATTATGGCCCAGAAGTGACTTCTCTGTACTGCTCAAACCACATCTTTTGGTTTTTGTTTTGTTTTTTTTTTGTCAAAGATTAATCCAGTGTGAGTGCTGAGACCATTTGTTGATGAGAGCCTGAAAGAGGTAAGTTGAACTGACCTAAAAGTCCAGTTCAAAAGCATCTTCTTGATCCAAAGTAAAAGGGCAATGTGGACATAGTATATGCTTTCAAATATATTTACGTAACAGAGGCAATTAATTAATGTATGTTATATGTAAATTAATATAAATATTAAATAATATTTGGGGACCCCACTCTGGTTTATTTCACTAGCATACACCCATTGTTTTAATTCATAGTATGAGGGACCATAGGTGTGACAAGGCAGACAATGTTAGATAGATTCCCAAAAAAGGAAATTTCACTGAGGTTTGCACCTGTAATCAGTGTGATCAGTGCCTGATCACTTCTTTTTTTGGAGGATATGTTTTCTTCTTGGATAATATCATAGTTACTTAGGAGTCCTCTATTTGGTCCTGATATTGTCAGACACGTGTAAGTGTAAAAGAACTGAAAATGTAAGTCATTCCAGGGTCACGTCAACGATTACTAAAACATACTGGATTGCAGCAAGGCCCCAGGGAAGGTGTTAAAATGTATATAGTGACTCCATACACCTAGACTTCTGATCTCTACAACTGTCCCTAAGTATCTGGGAACACATTGTCAGTACAGTTACTCTCCAGAATTATTTAGAGTCTTTTCCCCTTAAGCAACTGAAGTTTTGCTGGACTTTTCTGGCTGCTTATGATATGTTTCACTATATTCAGTAAGATTCTAACTATAGGCATTCTCCATGTAAAGAAATTTTTATCAGTGACATATAGTACCAAGCAACTGACTACAAGAAGAAAACCAAGTTCAAAACACAAGTTGGATACTTGTCAAAGAAAAAAATAACAGTTTGATGTGCTATAAATTAAATGGCAGTGTGTCGGTGCTTCCATATGAAATTTGAGGATTCAACAATCACTGATTATACAAAGTTTAACAAGGAAAAGTGCCATATTCTGCGTCTGGGATGGGGCAGGCCTGGATGTTCAGACAGACTGGGGAATGAAAGGCTGAAGAGCAGCACCACAGAAAAGGGATACTGGTCAATGGGAAGTTGAACATGAGCCAGCAGTGCCCTGACAGCCAGGAGGGCGAAGCCTGTCCTGGTGTGCCTCAGGCACAGCATCCCCAGCCAGGCAAGGGAGGGGATTGACCTGCTCTGCTCTGCACTGGGGCATCCTCACCTCAAGTCCTGGGGACAGTTTTGGGCACCCCAATGTAAGAAGAATATAAAGCTGTTAGAAAGTATCCAAAGCAGGACAATGGGAATGTTGAAGGGTGTGTTGGGGAAGCCGTGTGAAGAATGGCTGAGGTCACTTGGTCTGTTCAGCCTAGAGAAAAGGACCCTGAGGGGAGACCTCATTGCAATATACAACTTCCTCGTAAGGGGAAGTAGAGGCACTGGCACTGATTGCTTCTTTCTGGCAACCAGTGATGGGACCCAAAAGAATGGACTGAGGTTGTGTCAGGGGAGGTTTCAGCTGGATATCAGGAAAAGGTTCTTCAACCAGAGGGGGACTGGGCATTGGCTCCACCCAGGGGAAGTGGTCACAGCACCAGCCTAACAGAGTTCTTTAAAAAAGCATTTGAACAATGTTCTCAGGTACACGGTGTGATTCTTAGGGTTGTCCTGTGCAGGGCCAGGATTGGATTTTGATAGTCCCTGTGGGTGCCTTCCATTTCAGGATATTCTATGATTCTGCCTTTGGACAACAGCAGGAGAGAGGATTTTAATATGACACTGATGCAATTTCTTCTCTGTATATTTTTATTAATGCCTGTATTTTTTACTCAAGAATTTAACTTTGGGTACTACATGTTGTTCACTCTTTTTAAAAGGCATAGAATACTGGTTTCTTTTATTATCTTGTACTGATTCTGGTTCACTTTGTAAGGATGAGCCATGGAGTTTCCCTGTCTTCTTGGTGAGCTTTCAAGTATACATTTATGCACCAATCACACAGCATTGATATGAAAATCTGAATTGAAGAACCAGATGTTCTAGATCAGGTAGGAAGCAATTTGGCAGTGAAACCAGTAATCTTGTGCCATCTGAATAGCCTCATGATATGCCTTCAGGGGCACTCAAAGAGATGTCTGTCCTTTCAGGTCCTCTATCCTTTCTGCCTACATAAAAAATACCTTGCTGTGACTAAAATGCCTGTAGAACCAGAGAAACTGGATCTCATGCTTTCAAGGACTACATCCAGTGTCCAGACATGACGCACCAGAATTGGTTCCAAATGGAGAAATTATTTCAGACAGTAGTTTTCTGTCACTTTCTACAGTGTTTTCATGAGCTCTTAAGAAACAGCAACAAAAGCTCTTAAGAAACAGCAACACAGGATGACCTGTAAGAATAAAACCTGTATCACACCAGTAGAAGAGATTGAGGTCATCCCATCACAGTAACCTGTGGAAATGACAACCTAACTATTTTCATAGAACATCTCAATAGCATATTGTAATTATAGTTTGTTAATTATAATAACAATATAGATTGTCTCCAATTGCTATCACAGGCACAACAGTCTCGGGGAGGAAATAATTTAAATTATTTCCAATTTAAAAGAGTTAGATGATGAGAAACAAAGACAAAATATAAACCATGTTCCACAAATCCCTAAGGGCACAAGGGGAATAGGAATGGGGACTGTGGTCAGTCCGTAACAACTCTTCTCTGCTACCCCTTCCTTCTCACACTTATCTGCTGCTACTGCATGACTCTCCATATCTGCAACTTCCTTCAGGAATATCCAACTTCTCCAGGGTGGGGTCCTCCATGTACTGCAGTGTGGATACTTGCTCCACCATTATCACCTCCAAGGGCAGGCAGAGTCCCCTGGGCATTCTCTGCTTTGCTACCTGGAGCACCTCCTCCGCCTCCTCCTCCTCGTCCTACTCCTCCTCCTTCTCTCCTCTATAGGGCTGTTTCTCACACATTTTTTTTCCTCACCCTTCTCTTGGTCAGTTTTTCTGCCCTTTCTTAAATTCTTTCTCCCCTGGGGTGCCACCCCCTTGGCTGCAGGGATCAGCCATGTCCCCTGCAGCCCTCACTGCCAGCATATGAGCATCTGCACCCAGTTCAATGGCAATAACCTTATTGTCATTGCTTCATCAACTGAACGACCTAGGTTTTAGCTGAGTGCTATCAACAAACTCACAATCTTTCTGACACTGGATATTAACTTTTTAATGAGGATTTTGTTGGAACAACTGAAGCTAAGCTCAGAGATTTTGGGGCAGTATTTACTGAAGACAATAGTCTTGTTTTCTAGTGTCAAATTTTATGTTACCTATAGTGGAAAGTGCATAAATAGATGAGGCATAAATTATGCAGGGTTCTTCACGTATTCATCCTGAAGTATATGCCCATAACAGGTCTAAATTATATATGAAAAATTGTAGAATTCACTCTGAATAGGCACTTGCATGTATATGATTGAAAGGGAAGGCAAGTGCACAAATCCACCTCGCTTCCAACGGTGTATATTTGAAACTGGCAAGGCCAAACAAAGCCTCACCCCATAACTCAGTGTCCATTCTCCACCATGGATACATGGATACTGCAAAAGGTCCCTCCTCACTGCAAGTATCCAGCAAGATGCGCAGACTTCCACCAGGCACTGCCAGAGAACTCCAACAGTTGGAGTTGGCTGGATAACTCATTCTGTTCAAATTACTGCTTTTCCCCATACAAACTGAAATGAACATCAATATCTCTTCCTGTCTGTGCCACATAAATGCTGTTCAAGAGCTAATGAGCGCATACGGATCATCATTGCCATCTAAGCTGATACCACAAACAATTCCCTGCTATTGCAGTAATGAGAACAAAGTGATCAGCTTTTAAAAGATAATGCTGCTGCCTTGAGTGTGGAAAATGATCAGATATTTCATTGAAGTATTTTAAGTTTTACAGGACTTGTGTTGAAACACTTGAAAATGGAGGTGGAGAGTTTGAGCACAAGATGGATTGAAAATAGTGGAGGTTACGATGCCCATGGGAAGATCATTTTCAGAGGAACACATGGTAAGGCTGTGGAACATAAAGTACCTGTTAACATGCATAAAATATAGTTGTTCACTCTGTAGCTACTAGTTTCAATATCTGAACAATAACTGATGTCTCAGTTGAGAGCTGGTAACATTTCCTTGTCTAAGTTACAAAAAAAATCCCCTTTTTTCTACGAGAGTAATAGCAGCTGGAGACATCCATTGTTAGAAATCTTCAGATCCTGATAGGAGCTGATTTGATAGAAGGTATTGCTTTGAAAACTAGGGAATTTGGAATCAAAATAAACAAGTTGCATAGCTGGTTTTTGCATGGCATGTTGCATAATGTAACACTTAGGAGAGACTTTGATTCATGAAACAGCACCAAATAACAAACAGGTACCAGTATGGAGCTAGAAGATTGAAAGTTTGAAAAGCATTGATGACAGACTATTACACACCCCCCATTGATTCCAGCACCTTTCTGGAAGGGTAAATTAATTTGGGTTATTTGCTAGTGGGGTTTCTAGAGCAGCCCTAAGGCCAGTAGTGCTTGCATGAGAGAAATGAGCTGATGCCACCTGACAGGGCATCTGAAAAGTGCTGCCAGAGGCACAGGGCAGGTTGACTTCATTATACACCAAGGCAGAATGTGCTGAAATTGTGGCCCAAGCCAGGTCTTCAACTCAGAGACAAAGTGACAACTCTGTGAAAAGTGACCCTATTCTTCACGTAATCTAAGTCTGTTCCTAAGAGAGGTCTAAGAAAGTGTTCTACTGGAGTCGTTAAAACTGTGATAATTTGCCTGAAAACTTTCCCAAAGATTCGTAATCACCTCAGCTTGTTCTTGCCGCATCATTTTGTCTTTTTCTTAGTCTGTTCCTTCTTCTTTTCAGATCCACTGGTGCATTATGGAGCTAATGACCAATCTGGGTGATATCACAGAAATTTTAGCAGAAGACAGTACTGAAAAAGAATTCCACATGATCCTGAGGAAGGAAAAACAACTTTAAGGCAGTCTAAACCTGGCAAAGAGGAAAAATAAGATTTGTTTTCACTGTGTTCTGTGTCAGGAATAAATATGTTTTGATATACTCAAAGATGATTTAGATATTTGACGTTAACTGACGTGGTTTTGTGCTACCCAGAGTATATTCCTCTTGCTGAAAATATCCCTGGAAGGGATTTTTAAATGTATCTGTCACATCAGATTGCATGGTGCTGTTTGGAGGTGAACCTCCCATCCTATGACCTCACATCACTTCCCGTGCAGTGCAGGTCGCAGAAGTCTAATAGCAAAAATATATAGTTCTCTTCACAGCATAAGGGGAAGCAGGTCAAAAAGGGGGGAGGGGGCAAAGAGGGGGTAAGTAACTCAAATTGCTCTATGGATTTTGGCACTGATTGTCCAAAGCTGTAACCTGGCTGCTCGGTGATTGCTTCTCAGTTATTTTACACCTGTGCACAAACTCCTTGGGGAGAACTGATATGACATTGTTAGATTTACTTTGTCTTTTACCAAGCTCCTCTCCAATTTCAGAAAGGGTGTTGTGGAGCATAGACAATAAAACCACTAAATGTAGAACAACCTGAATTTCTCACTGTGCCTCCATGTACAGGGGGTAGGGGGTTCCCTGATGCTAAACATGCATTTCAGTGCTGTAAAAGACAGCTAACATTCCCGTCCTTTGAAAACAACACTTGTAAGAGCTATGTTGGATCAGAAGAAATTGCACTTGCCTTGTAGCTTTAGGCCATTGGTTTAAGTCCAAGTTGACATTTGCAGCTCACAATTTAATACCCCCAGATTATAGTTGAACAACAAGTACCACATCCCTGTTTAAGAGAGGCATGAATTATTGATGATGTTCAGGAGCCCTATTAAACTGTCTAGTGGGCCAGCAAGAACATTCAGTAGTTCAGACGCATCAAAATGAATAATAAAGCTTTCTATTTTGAAGTTTGGCCGTTAGAGAAAAGAACCCTGGCAAATCTATAATTTTGTGTAATTTCACTTGGATGCTCACTGTAATAGCCGTAGTATTTATGACACCATGAGTCATAACCATACACTCCTTGGATAGCAAAGACACCATTATCCACACTATGTAAAATCAGAGTCCTTATGCAGGAAAATATTCTACTAAAGGCAAGGCCTGCTTATTTGCCTTAAACTATAGGCTTAGTCTATAAATATGTACTATTTCTCTATGTACATCTGTGTCAGCCACGAAATGCGTGTAAATACGTGGTATAAAAGGAGAGTTGTAAACATTATGAGAAACACCTTCCAGTAATTCTTTAGATGCTGCCTGTAAAATAGAAAATCCAATTAAATTGTCTTCTTCTTCTTCCTCAAACAAACCCTTGTCATGCAATAATTAAATCATAAAGTAAAGCCTCTCAGGAAAAAAAGACTATTGCACATTCAGAACATGATACCCACTCGCATCCTGGCAGCATTTGTGTGTTCCACTGAGTGCAATGAGAAGGCAGAAAACAAAGTTATCATCTTTCTTTTGAATGAAGGGCAGTGCTGGCTAAAGCTGTTTTGAGGGACGTTTTCAGTGAATTTGAGACAAAGGAGATTTTCCTCCATTCAGTTCTGGCAGGTATTCAGCTGCAAGCTTGAGAAGTTCCTGCACTGAGGGTCAGCACCTCTCTTTCCTTCCTCCTCTTCACATAGTGCGTAGGAGACTGTGGCTCCTGAGGATGTAACCCCTTGCTGATTGCCAGCAGAGTTTTCACAGCTGCCAGGGACCTTTCTGGGTATGATACTGCACACAGCCACTGGGATTTCACACTTTTATTCAGTGCTGTTGGTAATCACTTGGTGTAAACCTGAGCAGTAAAATATTTGTTCTGAAAGACGCAGTGTCTTGATTCAAGGAACCTTCCAGCAGTTTGAGACTCAGAGTCCACCTCAACCACTGCAGTAATTGGTATTTGGAGAGATGTTGTTACGTGATATTCAAAGGCATTTAACAGGATGTAGCTGCTATGTAAATATCACATAGTTTTTATTTGCAATATCCTCATAAAACTTCTCTTTTTAATATCCTTCCCTGTTTGCTTGCAATCACCATCCCCATAAAAGTCACGAACTTGGGAAAATGTTTAATCCAGAGTTGTTATATTCTATGTCAAGCCTCAGAGATTGCACAGAAATGAACTTGATCACCCCAAAAGTCAACCCTTTGCCTATGCAGAACTCTACCTGGAGCAGTAACTGCCCCAAACTCCAGAAANGTCCACCGCACAAAAATCACTGTACATAATCTTGTAAACATGGCAGTCAGTGAATTAGGGGGGAATTAAGACTGATGCTGACACAGAATAAATTACCCAGAACAGTAGAGAAGAGTCTGAGAATGTGATGACTCAGAGGAGAGAGAGAGGGACAGAAACGTGAAAATTTTTAATTGGCCACCAGGTATTACTTCTGCCCTAAATTAACCTTTTTCTTCTATCTTTTTAGTCACCAAAGAAAATTAAGAGATGAACAGCTACTCTTTCATGGGTTTTAAGGAAGTTCAATTCATTAAAAAAAAATAATCAGGAAATATTTAGAGAATGTAATATCATCAATGAGAAATTG
>VZUA01009724.1:3813-22076 GCA_013401035.1 Horornis vulcanius | reverse complement strand
CACCACCTGACCCTTGAAAAGCACCAAGGGAAAATCACTCGTTCTAAAAGACAACATAAATCTGGATAGAAGCACCTTTTGCTGTTTCAGCAGGGGGAAGTTGTTTTGTTTTATTTTATTATTAGATATTTTTTAGCTTGTGTCCTCTCTCCAAGATATGGGCCTCGTGGAAGCATTTTAAGGATGACAGCAACAGCCTTGTTTTCTTGATTCCTTCCTGTGAACTTTGGTACTGGCCCATGAAAGCCCAGGGCTTGATGAATCATTTCCATCAGCAGAAGGGTTTCAGACCTGAAATTCAGAGTGACCCTGAACTGGGAACATTTCTATGCAAAATACAAAGCTGTCAGACACGTTAAATCTTCCAGGGACAAGACTCAGGTGTAAGAAAATGTTCCTAGAATTTTCACTGGTGAGCTTATTTTGGATTTGTTTTGAATGAAGTCTCACTAATGCTGAAAGAGCTCCTGAAATGAGGGAGTTTGAAATGGGAATTAAATTCTGTCAAGACATGATCAGACCTTCCTTGCAGGTGTCTGAAAAAGAATATCCTTCTTTGCCTCAGGACTGTGTCTTCACAGCATCTTCTTTTTTCCAGCTCCAGAAGAGAGGGCAGAGGAGCTCCATCCAAGAGGACACCACATTTACAAGACACTGGCTGGGTTCTCCTTCCTGCAGCTCCTGCAGCTCTTTGATCACCACCTGGTCCTCACCACTGCTGGCTCTGTCATTCACCCAAGCCCTCTGTGCACAGCCAACAGCCTGGGCACCTTTCTCCTAAAGCACCACGCTTCTCACAGGATGACTGGAAGAACAAAACAGGGCTGGCCGACGCTGCTGCGCTCTCAATTCTCATTTCAAGGTGATTTGTGCTCCCTCCCTCCGTGCTTTGCAGGGATGGGAGGGGAAGCCAGAAGCTCCTTTTGTGCTTGGAGCCGAAGAAGGAATTAACTTGCCCAACAGAGTGTGTGCTCTGGAGTGTAGGAACGTCAGGGGGACAATCCATTTCATGGTTCCATGAAGCTGATTGAAACACGATTACACAGCAAGCCAGGGGCTCTTCTCCTCTGAGACTCCCCAGCCACCTGTGCTTCTTAGGAACAATTATTACTGCAGGTGACTTCAGATTGCAGCAGGGATGGACTTAGGTTCAATCTTATCAGGGAGTTTCAGACATTTTGGGCTAGGGGACTAAAGTTAATTGCACCAAGTATGGCACAAAGGGAGTAATTTGAAGGAAGTTATCTTCCAATGACAGGGAAGGGTTGGTGAACAGGTTAGAGAACGATCCTGATCCTTCTCCAGGCTGGAAAAGTAACGAACTGAAGAATGCATTTCATGATCAGATGAATGGGGACATTTTCCATCTTAAAACTCACTTTATGCCAGGCAATTATTGCACTTACATCCTTCCCCAGCCCACTAAATTCCATCCAGGAAACAGGAGGAAGCAAAGGCCTTTCGTTTTTCCTTTCTTGTGCTACTTCTTTTGGGATAAGGTTAAGGCAGAGTTAATCAGCATTTGCAAGTTAAATATTTAGGGCTGGCAGCACGTGAAAGACTAACAGCCCTGCAGAATAAAGTCCTTTAATTGAGTCACAGCACAAGCACAGCATGGCTGGTAGGAGTATAAAAAGCCAGAGTGCAGCTATTCATTAGGAATGAATATGGAAGTTAACCTAGGGAGACCCGGGGAATAAAAGAGGCCCATTTGCTCCCTGGCCTATTTACTGAGAGCCCCGTAAACACGGGGGCAATTAAACCTGAATACAAACACAGGCAGCACAGCCAAGGCAGGACAGAACCCTGCACCCAGTCCTGGCCAGGACCAGGGACAGCAGGGCTGAGAAGTCTCCTCTGCTCTCCTTTTGCACAGACTCTCCCTGTTCATATTTCTTTGGGACTTATGGCTTTTTGGTTTTTTATAAACAAAGCCAAGTTCAATGTCTGTGAGAAAAGGAGGAAGAATGGACTAGGTGGCAAAGCAGTTGGGAGTGCCTCAGTAATGTATTCAGGCCGTTAAGGATTTCATTAGGTTTACTAAAAGGTTATTAACGATAAAATATCTTCTTTTATTTTACCTACTTTCTAAACATTATAGTCTATTCTGCCATTCAAGCTTGCACCCCACTGACATTAATTAGCATGCTATATATTAAGAAGAGCTTTTAATGAGCTGTTATTTCACATGATTTTATTGGAGAGCCTCATTGTTCAGCTTTATAGCAGAAAATGACAACTATAGAAATTGCTTTGATAGGACTACAGCACTCAGGCGGTTATTCAATCTCCATGCTTGTTCCTCAGTTGTTCCTTGACGCTGAAAGCTCTGCCAAAAACCCCCTCATCGTGGTTTGCCATGATACACTGGGTGTAGGGAAAGCTGTGGGCAAGGAGCAGCCCCCCAAAGCACAGAGTGGGGTGTGAGCAGCATCACACACAGCAGAAAGCAGCAGCAGCAAGGCCCACGTGTGAACCAAATGGTTTGGCCACATTTACAGATCAAATATCAGTCTTAGCTCTTGTTGTAGCTGACAGTTGTGAGATGGTGTAGTTTCAGTCACTTGAATCTTAAGCTATACATTTGCACTCATTCTCCAAGTCAAGTGCCTGCCTCACAGAATGGCTGGGGTTGGAAGGGACCTTAAAGACCATTCCAGTTCAACCCCTTCCCACCTTCCACTAGGCCAGGTTGCTCCAAGCCCCATCCAAGCTCACCCTAAGTCACTTTTCCCAAATTCAGACCAAAGCAGGTGAATTGAGAACAAAAGGAGAAGTTGTTCTCCCTGTGCTAAACAAAGCCTTCATTCCTCTGAAAGCCATCTCACCCTCACTGCCAGCAATTCCACCTGGCCAGCAGGGAGAGCAGGATCAGGGAAAAGCAGTAACCAACAGGGAAGGGAAAAAGGGGAAGGAGAAAGGAGGTGGGAGACTCAAAGTGACAGAAATTGGTAAATGAGCAAGGCACAGAAAACTAAACCCAAACCCATCCTGTCCACTGGATGGCAGAATTAGGCAGACTGGCTCTAAGACACAAACACAAAGGACAGCAACAAGGTGAATTTCCCAAAAGGAGCCATGCACCCACAGATACATACTGCTGAAGGTGATGCAAAGATCACCTTGACTGGCTTGTTTCCCTTTACAAAGTTCCTCAGTGGCATCCATTAACAGGATGAAGCCACCACCACACCTGAATTATTCAGTCGTATGCATTTTCTAAATTAAACAATACTGAAGATGAAACAAAGGAAAAAAAATCCAGCAATCTAGGAAGGAAGTGCAAACACGCTTCTGCAGTTTGCTTTCAACTTAGCTAACTGCTACATTTGGTAAATAAAACACTGCAAGATGTGAAAATGGAGTTGTTAAAGAGCTTTGTAGTGCTCCAACTGCACAGGTACACTGCCACACGAAAAGATGAGATGGAGGAAATGGGATTAAGGATCAGCTGTTCTCCTGAACGAGCAATATAGAGAAGAAAGAAGAATAGACTGAAATTGTACTTTTTTTCTGGGAAAAAAAGCATTAGAAGGCAGAAAGGAGATGCTGATGTATCCACAAAAGGATGTTTTAAAATGGAACTTCATTACAAGAAAGAATAAGTTGAGAGGTTTTTTCAGTTCTTATCATTTAGTTTGGCTTAGAAAAAGTGCTATGTACACACTAAAATAATTCAGCTCCTTACAAAAAACAGTGTTGTTGTAACCAAATCTCTTCTCATTTGCATGGGATTTATATCACTGCATGTCTATTGGCTTCAAAAGAACAATAAAAAGGTAATCAAAGAAATTGTTGTGCTCAAGGGACCACATTATGCTTTTATTTCTGAAAAGCTTGATCAAGCAATTTTTTTTAACACAGTTGATTCATTCTATTTATAACACAAGTATGCTACTTACCTGGAGGTTGTCATACATTTGAAAAACCCTGACATCTGAGTTTCTCAGAAAAACCCTCTCATTTTCTCCCTAAGATGTTACTGGAAACCACAGGATTTTTAAAAGCATTATTAACAAATGCTCCCAAGTTAAGCACATCTTGCAAGTAACAGCAAGTGAGTAACACACAATTAAGAATCCCATATAATGTGAAGAAGTTTGTTCAAAAGCTCCTTGAGGTGCTTATTCAGAAAAGCATCCCTAATTAGGAAACCATTTAAACATTCCCTAAGTTTAAGGCTGTGTAAAAGTAACTGGGACAGGGTTGAGAGGAACAGGAGCAATAAAAAACTGATGCCTTATCAGGACTACCTAAACTCAGAGGCCAGAAAAAATTAAGGGAATACAAAGCTGTGGTATTTATTAAAGGGCTTTCAGGTACATTTTGGGCAAATGAAGCTCTCCCAGGATCTGCACCCAAAAATGGACCACGGGTCACAGGTTTTCACACTTGGATCAGTTTGGTCCATTTGCATATTTGGGATAATCTTCCAATTACAGCTTCAGGTAATGAAGTCATTCACCCCAAGTCTGCTGCTCCCAACTCACTTCTGTTTCCATCTCTCAGGCCTGAGGCAGTGAGGGGTCCTTGATCCCCAGGCCTGGAGAGGAATTGTTGTGTCTGACCAAACTGGGGAAGCAGCAGCTCACACTGTACATGGAGTTTAGAGTTACACACTAAAGAATTGCACCGTTACAAAGAGATGAAAAATACAAAAGCTACAATCCTAAGGCATCGATACAGCAAAGTCTTTCCAACAGGGAGTAACCCCTGAGTAACCCCCAGCCTGCATCTGGAGCATCCTCGCTGCTGCTCTCCTTAGCTGGGGAGGCAGGAGCAGCCAGGCAGAGCCATCACCCTGGGACGTGCCAGGCAGAGCCAGCCCAGCCCTGTGAGCTCCCCACAGCACCTCAAACCAACACAGCTCCAACTAACTCCAGTGCTGCCACAGCATCTGATGTTCCCAAACGTGATGGGGAAGGAGAACCACCCTGTTCCACCAGCTGTATTTGTTGCCCTCTGTGTTACTGCACACAGGCAAATTGTGCTTTCCCTGCAGGATCAGAGAAGCCACCTTAACTGAGCACCCTGGGTGTGGCAGGAGGGTCAATCAAGCACATTCTCATATTCTGTCATGCTGACAGGGGAGCTTAGAAACCCTATAAATTTATTACAATTGAATAAACAGCATGGTGGGTGGGGGGCAGGTCTCTGTGGGGTGCCACTGGTTGTAGGGTCAGGGGGAAAGATATTTCCTGTGACCTTGTGATGCTCAAGTTTCACTGGAAAGCTGTCTGACTGAGCTCTGCCTTGTTCTAGGAGCAGAGCCACAGGATCTGTGACTAACACAGCATCCCAAGCTACTCAGAGAGCGAGCAATGCTCAGATTTATCACCCTTCTCAGCCGCCAAGAAATGATAATAAATCAGCGCAATCAGCGCCGTTCATTTCCCATATTCTGGCCTGAATCTTTATTAAGTGAAGCCCAGCACACTGGCAGCGTTTAACCAACCTGTTCACCAAGTGCTCAGTAAATACTACAGTCAGCAGGCATCAAATAAACAATTTCTCTTCAGCCAGCCCAGCCCTCTTCCAGGGCCCTTGTGTGCTAAGAGCCATAAACTCCAGATCTAATTGAGCTGGGTGGATGTGAGCAGCTTTCCTTACACGTCACTGAGAGGGTGACACATGCCCCGACAGGGCTGACACAGCTACCAACCTGAGCAATGATATATGGCCACACGCTTCCATGGCTAGCTTAGATTATTAAAGAAGTCTAATTCAATAGAGCACAGATGCAGTAAACCCCTTATTCTTGATGTAATTGACTTTTATGGATTCTGGACAAACAATAGACTACATCTTATAAATCCAGCGTCAGAGGAAACCAGCATTAGCGCTGCAGATGAACAGGGAATAATTCCCAACAACGACCCTGCAGATGAGTGATAAATCCAATACCCCATCTTTAATTGATCACTGCCTGCGTTTTGAACCCTTGGCAGCTGTCTCCAGGATGTTCTGCTGATGTTCAGCTAAATGCAGCCCCAGCTGTGTGTGGCACGGCCCAAGGCAGTTTAAGTGGGAAAGGCCCATCCCAGGAGCCTCCTGCATCCACGGAATGCAACCGAGAGGCTGTAACATGATTGATTTTCATGGGAACGTTCAGAGCCACTTCTCACTGAAGGCAATTTCCGAGAATTGTCATCTTTCCACTATTTCAAACGCAGAGCTTTATATAAATCGGCCGCAAGATTTTGTGGTTGTTGCTTTCCTTCTTGTGGGAGCCATTTTTCACCCTTCACAACCAAAAAAAAAAAAACCCAAACCCTTTAAATAAACAAAGAAATGACTAAGGCAAGCTGAGTTCCCAACCCTTGCAGCTTTTTCAGGGGAAACCTTTATTTTTTGCAACACCTTTTAGAAGGAATGATTTAATCTTTTAAAAAAATCAGGTTTCCTCAATAGCTTAGAAAAGGGCTATGAATAGAAATGGAAGCATATCCCTGCATAGCTATCACACCAGATAATCCTGCTTTTTGTTATAATAAGCATGCACTTTCAGGGGTCATGGGGGGAAGAAATTTGTTTCCACCCTTTTATAAATACAGGCAATGCATCCCACAAATATTAACCTTATCCAAGGCACCCTAAAGAGGCAGTTTGCATGTAACAACCTCTTCTGCAGAGCAAAAGGGAGTGAGGTGATGGAGAAGGAATGGCATTACTGGCAACTGGAGAGATGAAGAAGGGCAGACTGCAATTCTACATGGTAACTAAGAGGATCTGTAGCCTCTGAAGTGCAATTTAAACTCAAATCCACTGGGATTAGATGTACTAGGCTCCAAGCATCCCATTAAAGAGCTGAAATTGTGTATGGAAGTCCCTTGTATTATTATTCCTGGCATCAAAATAGAGATTTACAGCTTTTCAGAAACAGTGACTGACAAAACTAGCTAGTTAGAACCTGCAAATGCATCCTTATTTTTCCCCTCAAACCACCAGGGATTTAACAGTCCTAAAGATGAGGACATAAGTGATTACAGGACTGCACCCTACAATGTTTAAAAAGACATTTGCTGTTTCAACACTGCCCTTAGGCATGGCTTACTTCAACAGCCTGGGAGCCATTTTTCCAGCCAAGGAGCTGAATATTTGGGATCCACCCTTTAAATGCTGTTAGGATTGCACTACCCCTAACAATGCTTTCCCCAAAGGGACGTGACAAGTATTTCAGACAGCAATGGTAGGTGGGTTTCTCTTTCTTTCTTCCTGTTGAATATTCTAAAATTCTGACAATTCTGAGAAATAGAAAACACGAAAAAAATGAATTTACAAAGGCAAAAGCCAGCGTCACTTACTGAGTGCACCTGAAAGCTCTCAGCTGCCCAAAGGAACAGCAAAATGCAGATATAAATAAGTTTTGTTTACTTACATTTTCTAGATGCAACTGTGCACAAAACATTCATCTAAGACAACCTCATGTCATCTAAAAGAAGAATTTTAGTGCCAAAGCTGTTTCATGACCTTAAATTAGATTGCTTGCCCTTGCAGCCCAATGACAGTGCCAGTCTGTTTGATGGTAGTTTGACTTTACACACACTTAGGAAAAAATAAATTAAAAGGAATAAATCTTTGTTGCATGCCTTTGTACACAAAGGCTTTGAAGCTCAACTCCCACATGGTGTGAGGACAATGAGCAGAGTTTGATTATCAGGGATTTTAAAGCAGAGCAGCTTTTCAGGACTGGTTAAAAAAAAAAGTAAAATAAAAATTTCAGTAAGTCGCTTTCAGTCTGCCAGGAGACTGATTGTGGGGCAGGAATACTGAGATATTATTGAATGGTGCCACTCACAGGCTGCTCCCAGAGACAATAAGAACAATTACAGTGTAATAGTGCCTTTTTCGTGAGTGTCACATGCAGAACCATCTGCGGGGAGCATTTTACCTAAACCAAGGAAGCAGCACAGCCCAGCTCTGCTGTCAGCTGGCTTTCTGAGCACAGAGTGCTCTGCCCGCCTCCTGGAGGTACCTGCACACCCTGAAGCCACCTGGGGACCTGTTAGAGGCTTTAAGCTTTCCCTCTGTCACTTCCAACAGCAGCCCGTGCATCTCCCTGCCTTTCCTGATGGACAGACAGACTGACACCTCCCGGCTCACCACACCCTGAGCTTTGCTGGGCTCCCCAGCACCCCAGGATGATCTGTTCCATCCTCCTTTTCTACCCAGCTCAAATCCTAATCTTTCCAGCACTGATTAACTGATTTGTAATTCCCAGAGCTTTCCAAGTTGTCTTGTACAAGAGATTTCTGCTCCCCAAAAAGCCTGCAATTAAGAGGAGGATCTAGAACTGCAATTAGAAGAGATCTAAAAGGTCCCTCTGTTTAAAAATCCAGCTGTTTCTGTACCCAGTGAAACAATTAATTCTAAAACTGAACGCAGAGGGGTTTAAACCACTTTCAAATGCAATGTTCTTGCTTTGTTAAAAGGCAACATAACACTTTGAAGGAAAAATATCCATGAGAAGAGACTTGCAGAAGTCAAAAAGGCTCATATTAAGGTCCTTCCATCTCTTTAGGCTCCTCAGAAGTATTCAGTCATTATGAAATTAGTGCTTCTGGCTGCCAAAAGACTTGCTGAAGGTTGTGCTGCTGAATCCCAGCCCAGTTGGCACCCAAGCAGTGGATATGAAAACTGCAACAGCAATTTGGGTTATAGGGACATCTGGCAGGGAGCTGCAAGAATGATTAGGGGCCTGAGAAGAAAATCAGTCCCAAAGGGAAGCAAGTGGGATGTAAATAGAATAGACAGCATGATTATTTTGAAGCATTTTAGAAGCTTATAACATTTTTTTTTTTAAACAGAATTAGAGGGAAAATACAATATCCAGATACAATGAATCAGATTGTGATGGTGATGGTGAGGAGGGAACTATAACAAAGGAGAAGGTGGGGGTTTATTTGTTTTTATTAGGAGGGTTTGTGCCCAGAGGGGTTTGAGACTCTCAGTGGCACAATTCCTTTGTGTGAATTTAGCCAGCTACCTCCAGGTGTAATGCAGGGCCTGACACCACTAACTCAAATTCATAAAGTGACAATACTTAATAAATACTTTGCAGGGAGTTTTTCTTTAATAAATGCTCACAGACCTTTTTGGTTTTTTCTCCCCAATTTCAGCAACACAATTGCAGAGCTTCCAGACAGCTGCACATTCACTGGAAGATCATTGAATCTCCCAGGACAGAGCAGAATTCCCAGAGACACCAGTAACAGTGTAGGAATTGTGTGGGTTCCCTCTGCAAGGATCCCCATGTTCCAAAAGGAGCAAACCACCCTGAGAGTGCCCTGGCCATCTGTCCAGGGTGTGCAACTGCTCTGCTGTATTTTTATCTCCAGCTGATGGCCTTGTCTCAGGCTTCCAAGGACCAATTCTTCCAATTCTGTAGGAATTTTCATGTGGAAGAAGGGACAGGAATGGACAAAATTTTCATTGTGACACCATCCAGGCACTCTGGTTCTCATGGTGTTTCTAGCAGCTGGATGTTCATCCTTTAGGAGATGAGGGGGAGTAGGAAAAGGAGGAAGAGTTTGAATTCACCTTGACTTCTCTTTGTCTCCAGCTGCCAAATATGCAGAGAGACATTATCAGAAAAGAAAAATTTGTTTGTGCCTCCGCTGAGACTGGAGCAATGAAATGACTTCAGGGGCAAAGGCACTGTCATGATGCATCACAACCCTGCAGGCATTAAAGTGTCTCATGCAGCTGCTCAGCCAGAAAAGCTACTCAGATTGCTGAAGTCTTTTCAACAAGCTGAGCCCAAGGCAATATTTTAGTAAGAAACTGCTTCTTTAAAAATTAAAAGGAGTTATTTTTTGCATCATTTGCATCATTTGACTTGGGTTATTTTAAATAAGTTCTGTTATAGGTCACCTGTGTTGCCGGAAAAAAAATGAACTTGTAACTGATTCTATTCAGATTAATTCCTTTAAAACACATCCAGGTTTACTGCCTAGTTCCTTACACAGACACCCTCAAAGACCATGAAATGATGAGAATTGGTTCTATTTTAGCAGTGACACCCTCAAAGACCTTTAAATGATGGGGGTTGGTTCTATTTTAGCACTGACAGATGATTTTTGCACCCTGCACGCATTTCCTTACGTGTCTCAACAGTGACCAACAATGACTCCAGATTTAGTCAAGGATTTCAGCCTGGCTGAAATGACACTAAATTAGCAAGAGGAAATTCTGTTCATCTGTTTAGTGTTGCTGTATGAAACTCAGCCTGGCCTTTGTGAGCCACATGATGACCTAAAAGTGAAGTAAGTTACAGGAGAAAGTTTCATCCATTGCTCACGCTGGAGTGTAAGAGCTCAGTGATGTTAAACCTGCTCCATTTTTCTCATTTGACTGTGACAGAGAGAGCCAGTGCTAGGAATGACATCTGGGAGTGCCACATCTGAGGACATCCTGTCCCAAATGGAGAGGCTGGGTGGGAGGAGGAAAGGGGCAGAGCTGCTTCTTGCATCTGTGGCTTTTCTAAAGTGAGTTGGTACAAAAAGCACAAAAGAGAGAGTGAAATATTGGTTCTTGCCCCTGTGTGTCAGGAAATGCTGCACAAGCCACAGTGAGGGTTTTAGGTCACCATAAAAACAAAATTATTTTTACTTTCTCTAATCTTACAGAGGTAAATACTGAACCCACAAACTGACACACGCTCAGCCAGTGCTGGTGCACCACTTTCTGCTATTTAATCCAAGTGCCTTTACCTTCTCTTGTGGGACTGTATTTCATTTCATACGATCCCCCAGAGTCCCTCCTTTTACATTCCTGTTCCACATATTTGGGTCTACATGACATTATGGAGAGTTTCACCAGGAGCACGTGACAGCAGTAGCACCTCCTCACCTTCACAAGGAACACCACCTCTGATACACTCTAGAATCACATTTGATTGTTTATTTCTCATCCAGCACAGGATGGTCAGTGATAATCCCATAACCTCCCCTACATCTTGTTTGTCATCAGAGAAATTCTTGGGATGGACAAATATTATCACTGAAACATTCAAAAAGAGATAATCCATTCTGCTGATATTGCCAGGAAGTGCTGTGAGTGTTGGAAGGCAAAGAGGAATCAGTTACAGTGTGTAGGTATAAAACCTAGCAGTGTTTTACCTCAAGAAGAAAAAAAAAAAGATAAAGATAACAGACCTTGGAGCTACAGCAGAAGAAAACAGGCCACCTGAGACATGGGGAAATGTGTGGCTCTCAATTTGCCACAAATATCGAAAAGAAATCTTTCTTCTTTGAACTGGGAAATTTTTTCAGTGTTAGCAACAGACTATCTTGAAGTTTCTTATCTATTTTAATCAGGCTTCTTTTAGCACCTGCTGAGATCTCTCAGAGCTCAGGATTGGCTTAAACACACATGAGAAGGGCCCTGTGGCATGTATTCCCTGACAACAATCTGTTCTTCTCACCTCATAGAGTGTAATGATGCCATTTGTCTCATTCGGAGGCTTCCACTGAACGTAGATCTTCTCTTCAAAAGGTCCTCCTTGGATGGATTCCAAGGGAACGGGTCCAGGAACTGCAGGGGGGAAAAAAAACCCCAACAAATTATGTTAAAACTACACCAGCTCCAGCTGCACACACATGAGACACCAAAAGGCTACCAGATAGAAAGCTGTGTGTTAAAAATAAATAAATAAAATTAAAAATTAAAATCCCTCAAGGCACCACCATTACGAAGCTACTATCGATGTGAAAGGCTTATTTTTCAACTTTTGGTACAAATAACAATACCCTAATGTAACCACTAAGTGACAAATAAAATCAGAACCCATGAAAATATGACACTAATTTCAGTATGATTTTATTCCAGTACAGCAGAGCAGCAGCAGGGAATTTAATTTGTCCTTCTCCACCCACACAACAGCAGAACTCTCCACCTAAACAGCCAGACTGCACCTTGGCATGGAGATGCTACGGGGCTGCACACCTTTATCAGTAGGAAAGATTGATTTGCTTAGTAAAGTAACAGTGCAAGATTTATATTTCATTACAGCTACAAGGCCAGCTCAAAAATCCACCTACTCCAGCAAAATGTTAATGCCGTGGGAGATAACCAACTAAATGCACTCCCAAGCCTGTCTGATAAAAACCCTGCTCGTTTTTCTGAAATATCTGCCATCCTTTTGTGTGTCCCCATGTGATATATGGGGCTGGAGGAGGCATTTTCAGCTGAGAGAAACTTAGGACAGTAACTTCTGCAGCCCAGGCAGAGGAATTTAGTCCTTGGCCTGAAATAGCTTAAGTGGGATAAGTGGGATAAGAATGCTTTGAAGCTTTCCATTCTCTATGAAATGTGATGTCCAGAAGATCACTATTAAGAAAAGCTACACTCTGGAAAGGAAGGAACTATACTTTTTTTTTGGGGATGCCTTCTTGTGTGAAGGCACAAGAAAAATCAATAAATACCAGGATTGCATTTGCCCATATGATAAAGGAAGATGCTGGGTGGTTCAGAACATGAAGAATTAAACCTTCAGCTGCTGCTCAGACTGGTGTCTGTCATGGCAAAGCACTTCAGGGACCTTTGCCCTTTCAGGAACACGGCTGTGAAATGGCAATCCTTTAAACCTACAAGTTTTACCCTCTAAACAGAAACAATGTCCAGAGAAGCTGCACCAGTCCTGTGGGACAGAGGGTTATGCTGCTTTTTACCACTTGAAGATGAGTGTTCCCTCAAAAACTCAACCAACAGACGCCACTGACGCTGTTGTTCAACACAACTGCACAGACTCCGAGTTCAGAAGGCTGAGAAAAGGAGGGAGAGTTTGAATTCACCTTGACTTCTCTTTGTCTCCAGCCTTTATTGTTGTCTCTCCCTTTGTTGTTGGGATGTGTCTCCCTTTTGTACTATTTTACACAAACCAATCCGATTAGTGAAACAAGGACAAACCTCTTCAATCACATTGGTCAATCCAGAGGGACACCAAGAAGAAGCCCCTCCTAGGAAAAGGGGCACAGTTAGAAAAACATTTCTCTCATTGACAGAAAATCCCCTGGGAAAAGAATTTCAGAGAACCAAAACATCTCAGGCATGAAACCGTGGCAAGCACCCCACCACAACTCACCATCCTCCTCAGTCTGCACCACCAGCTCCTCGCTCTCCATTCTGCCCTCGGGGTTGGAGAGGGCCAGCCTCAGCCTGATGGTCATGAAGGGCCGGAGCCCCCGCAGGGTGTAGTGGGAAGAGGTCTGGATGAGCTCCTCTGCCTCGAACTTCTGCTGGTTGAAGACGTACTGGTAGTGCACGGTGAGGTTGTAGCTGTGGCAGCGCGTGACGGCGTAGCCGAAGGGCTCCCACTGCAGCGTCAGCTGCCGCGAGCGGATGTCCACCACCTCCACGTTCTGCGGCCCGTGCACGGGGTCTGCGGAGCAGCAGGGGAAAGGCAAGCACAATAAATATAAATTGTTATAAATAAACGTTGTGAAACTGTGCAAAAAATCAGCGAGTANTTTCTTCTGGTAAACAGAAAAACAATGTTTTGTAAATATAAGAATGTTTACATTCTTTCTTATAGGAGAGACCTTCTCATGTCCCTTTGAGATGACCAATTGGTAAAAAAGTTTATCTTTTGTGTTTCCAATCAAACTGGCCTCTAACTTTCTATATAAAAGAGAAGCTCATCCCACAATAAAAGAGAACCCACTGACCACTTTCTAACAGAACCTGAGTGTCTCTGGTCGATGTCTCTTCCAACAAGAGAGTTATTATGAGAACCTAGAAGCGTTTATGAAAAATAAGGAACTTATTTACATTCACCGTCCTTGAAAGGAAGGGATTCTCTCACAGGAAGAAGGAATCAGCTACTAACAGGCTGAAAACTTGCAGAAAACTCAGAAAATCAGACCCACACTGTATGTATAATGTTAAAATAACTTGTGGGTACCATTGGGGATGGCGGGAGTAACGATGTGACTCTCAAGCTTGTTAGCAAGGTGAGAGCAAACTTTACTCTTCCAGATCTTTTATAGACAGTTCCAAAAAGGTAAAGTTTCATTGGTTATCAAACCAATACAAGACCACCACTGGAAAATTAAAAACTACATCCCTTGACTGTTTTCTTACAAGTAAACAACAGGAAACAAACAACACCTGCAAGGATTGTTTTCCCCTCTCCAAGGACTGTTTGAATTTGTCCCAGGCCACTTTTTCAGGCCTGTGTGACAAAGTTCTGTGACTTAGTTTCACACAGACGCTGTGCTGCTGCCTGATTCCTCACATTCAGCATCCACAATAACTTTGCTTTTATTTCTGCTGTTAACAAAAACTTAAACATGGTAATGGCAGCTGATACAGTTATGAGTGAACTGTCTGGCCAGGATAACATCCAGTGAACATGTGATGAGCACCCTGCTATTGATATGCCAACTATCAGCATCTGCCATCTGAAGAAAGTACGGACCAAGGCCCAACCTGGAGGTGATAACAAAACCACAGCCAAGAAACCAGCATGCTCTAAAAAGGCAGGCCCAAGGAGGGGCCATGCTAAACAGTTCTTGGAGAAAATATGAATATGCATATCCATCTATGAATATGCAACAGGCTGATGTAATGGGAAAGGTATTTAAGGAATTTCTCCCAGATAGCAGGGGTGCTCTTGGCTGAATGCCAAGCACCCAGCCGTTTAACCCTTTGCTTTATTTTGTCTCCTGTTATATTTTTACTAAAGTTTGTAAATTTTACCAGGAAAGTGAACCTGGTTTTTCACAATATTTAAACAAGGCAGCCATCCATTAACGTGCTTCCTTTTGTGTGTGGAGTGTCCCAGCACTGCACAGCTCTGGATGTTCTTGTCTGGACAGTGTATAGAGTGACAGGGAAATGAACATCGGATCCACAGCTGCATTCTGGCTCCTGAGTTCCTCCTGGAAATTTCCTGTCACAAGACCCTGAACAGTGCTCCTGATTCTGGTGAAATCTCACTGAATCCAACAGTGGCAACAGGATTCCATCAGGAAAGGGTGGGGAAATTGAGCTTTCTTCATTCTTACAAAGAAAAAAACGAAAAAAAATAATAGTAGCTGATGGCTTACTTGACAGTGCTTAATGACCTTGGAGAGTGCAGCCCTGCGTGATGCAGGAAATGGCCCCTGGGGAAGGAATGAATTCAAGCCTCAGCTCTGAATTCAGCTCCATGCCCCTACACCCTCCTGCCACCTCCAAACCCACTCTGCTCACAATGAAGCCCCAGAGTGAAAGAATCAAGACGAAGGGATCAGCTGCTGGATTTCCAACATCCCAGTGTCCCCTCATCTGTTAAACTCCTGGATGTTCTGGCAATGGGGTGTACAGGCAGATCCTGCCACTCCTGAGTGTTTCCTGAGTCATCTCAACCTTGTGCCAATAAAACTTTAATTTCAGATCATCTCCACGCCTTGGTCCCATCAAAGTTTCTTTGCTCTTTATTATTCTTTCTAGAGTATCTGGCTGAGGTACACTTTGAATATTCATGTGGAGGAATCATTTTCACCTGCTGTTCCTTAATTTATTTTTAACAGCCCAACTCAAATGCTCTGACTACACTCTGCCCTTTATATAAAATATAAATGCATGTGCCACTAGACATGTAGATATAAAGAACAAAGGATGACTGAGTAAAATCAGTGTTTGAGATAAGTCAGACCATAAAAATTCTACAGATGTCAGTTTGTTTATCTGATATTTCTTCAACCTGTATTTGCTCTTTTGCTCAATATATATCTGAACAAGGTAATCAGAAAATACATAATTTCACATAAAGTTTCTTAATTTATAGCACAATTCAGGGTTCTTCCCACTTCTCATAGTCTCCAATGACTTCAACCTATGAAAAAAAATGTTTTCATGGGAACAAAAAAGTTGGAAGGACTTCTGAATACCAGTCACACTTCTTTGAAAGATAATTAAAGTGGGGAAAAAACCCTTCTAGTAATACTTGAAAGTAAAGCACACGCACCAGCCACCCTGACTTCAATCTACTCATGCATAAGCAGAAAATACATTTTAACAACCTGCATATTCTGTGTTACTGCTAAAAATCCCCTAAGGAATGGAAATGGGAAAGTATTCTGCATCTTTTTATAGATATACACATGTGCAGACACTTTGGAAATGGGATGGATATTAAAAGACCAGGGGTCTAAAGCCAGCAAAGGGTTTAGGTTTTCCTACAAATCATGTCAATCCCTCAGCATCCAGAAAACTCCTCTTAAAAGTGAGTCTTTAACTCTTTGTGTCAAACAAATAAAAAGATTAATTTAGAAATTAGGAAATTTTTATGCATGAATATACATACGTATACTTAGCATGAGGTGCTAAATATTCATTTTCTGTAAATCCCTGAAATTTATGTTTCTGCAGATGAATTGTACAGATAAATTAGGTCAACAAAAGAATGGTTCTCTGAAAATATTCAGCTTCCTGAACAGTAAAGGTAATCCCAAGCCTCATTCCAAGAGGCATCCAAAGGAAAGAAAAACAAAAGCAAATGCAGGTGCTTGCCCTGCTGAACTCTGCATTACACCAAGCACTCAACAGCAGAGCCCAACTCAGACTATGGCTGAGAGGAGGCAAAAACATTTCACAGGAATGCAGTAAGGCAGCTGAAAATGCCAATTCACCACCACGTTAATGTTAGACTGCCTTTATTTTATTTTTTAAATTACAATTATTGGCTTTAAATGAGTCATGTTGTGGAGTGAATCAGCAATGAGAGGGTGCTTAGTTAATGGATGTCAGATATGTTGACTGGACCTGTGAGTAAGGAACAAACTGATCATCACCTCACCAAGTCATCTGCTCAAAGCTGGGAAAGGGAAGATTTCCTGAAGTTTTTAGCTTCCTTTCTCATCCTGTCCACATTTGCCCTTTCCTACCCCAAACTCTGAGTGCTAGAAGCTTCTCACAACCAGCTTCTAATTCTGCTCCAGACTTGGCTGGAAATGCTGTAAGCTCCAGCACACACACAGAGTTTGAAACAGTCTCTGGACCAAGCAACCAGCCTGTGAACCACAGATGAGTTTGGTTACAAAGCCAGAAG
Organism: Horornis vulcanius; assembly: GCA_013401035.1. Classification (NCBI taxonomy): domain Eukaryota; kingdom Metazoa; phylum Chordata; class Aves; order Passeriformes; family Scotocercidae; genus Horornis; species Horornis vulcanius. Next base: position 5,041 of record VZUA01009724.1, on the reverse strand, counting down.
GTAAAATCCACAGTGCAGACCCCACTACAGCACATTTTTCCCAAGAACCATCTGTTCTCAGGGTGACAGTCCTACCCCAGGTGTCAAATACCCGTGTCCTGAGGTGTCCCTGGCTACACCCTGAGGTGTAGAGATAGACATCTGATGGACACCTAGATCTTTAAGCAGAGGGAGAATAAGTAAGTAAAAACTACTTAAATTTTGGGTTCAGAGAAGAAGAAACCAAACTGGAATTAAATCAACAAATAGAGGCTGGCCCTGGAAAGCTTTATATTGCCTCCAGTTTTCATCTCTTGGTTTCAATCTCCTTTTTTTTCTGAATACTGAGACTATAGAATTTTGAAAATGTTTTCCAGTTGCCACACTGATTTCCACCACAGCAGAAGCCACTGAAGCCTCCTTTTCCAGGATGAGATTTTGTACTGTTGTTTTTAAAGGGCAGTGGTCCTACTGTCCTCTTTCTATAATTCCTGCTGCCTGTTAGCTCTGTGAGTACTCACTCTCAAAAGGTCTGTAGCACCTATTCCTGGGATCTGTCTAACAACACTTTTTTTCATGTTTTCTTCCAAAAGATAAGGAAAATTTATAATTCATGTACCATTCTCTGGTAATGCTGATATTTGAAACTGGACAAGTGTCTCCATTTCTGTATTCTTGGAATGACAGCTTCCAAATAATGCAAGAAAATATCTGAAAAGTAGTAACTTTGCACTTGGCTAGTGGAATAAAAGCTGCTAATACGTATCTCAGCTTCAACTATACAAAGATAGAAACAGACTAGCCCAATCTGAATGCTTTAGAGATCAGATATTTGTGTAAACTATGCATCTTGAAGTAAATTTTTCTGTGCGTCCTAAGAGCTTGGGGGAAAAAAAGGAAATTTTTAAGAAGCTTAAGCATTGAAACAGCTGCCACAGATCTACTGAAACCAGTCTTGAACCCACGCAAGGAAAATTGCAGTCTCTGGGATTTCACTGTGCAAATGCTGTATTTTTATTTCAGCCTGGTTGAACCATTAATTACATTTTGAATGTTCACATCAAAGTCAGGGACTGAACAGTGTTCTTTAATACCTCATCACCCACTGATGCTGTGCTACCTTTCATTACTCTGGTGGGCTGCAGCAAACACTCAGCAGCCAGGAACCTTTCTGGAATCCTCGGGATGTGCAAGTCTGGAGGGGTCTGGAGCTCAAGTCCTATGAGAGGAGGGGCTGAGGGAGCTGGGG
>VZUA01009722.1:5102-15651 GCA_013401035.1 Horornis vulcanius | reverse complement strand
AAAAAAAAAAAAAGAAACCACTCTGGTTTAGCCATGCTTGTCCACTGATAGCAGCAGACAAAAGAAAGACAACTGGCTTTAGCTACAGAAGTGTGCTGCAAGGAGGACAGGCAGCAGTTTCCAGATGTCTCTGGCCAAAGGCTTGGCACTTAAGCATTTGCTCAAACAAAAGGGCCAAGGATAAGGGACTGCACCCTTTGCAAACAACGCAGCACATGGACATGCACTCACATGCAAAGAATTTACACCGGCTGAACAGTTTTCCAGGCAGTCAGTAAATATGACTTATGCCTTCTCTTCCTCCATCAATAGTTTAAACAATCTGGGGGCAAAAGGAGATAAAATGATTTTCCTGACACTCGAAATGACAAGGAAAGATTTGAGACATTTTAACATGTCCTCAATTTGCTTGCTTACTTTTCTTTCATTCTATTTCTTTCTTCTTATGATTATTCATTTTATCCTAGACAACTCTGCACTTTCCTTTGGACTGTCCAGTTAGAGCAGAGAAACAAAGTAATATACTGTGAACCTATCACAGAGCATGAAAAGGAAACTGTAAATGCTCAAGTGAACACACTGCCAGCGATTTCTAAATAAGCAATGTGTTACACAGCATATCTGCTGAAGGCTGATACATTTATAGTAGTTGCAATCTGCTGGAGAATTTTTTGCAAGGAGGGAAAAAAAAAAGTAGCTAGATTTGACAGATAAATTTTTCACAGTGTTACCCTTTGTTTATAGACCTTCTCTCCTTTTAGTGTACCCTAGAGCAAATCTCTGCCTTTTCAAAGGGCCACGCCATTGTTCAACTGAAATGCTATTATTTCTTCTCTCAAGTTTGATTAAATTACTTGGCACTCAGACAGAAGTTGATAATAATACAAACACAGTGATCAAGGTGGCAGATGTGCCGTTATTCTCTTAGTGGCAAATAAGTAATTCTTCAAACTGGGGCTGCACAGTGTTAGAGCAGTACAGGGGCTACACATGGAACATTACAGCGAGTTTTACATATGTTAATTGGAATGGGATTGAGAATTTATTGGGGGACATTTAAATAATTGCTTTCCTTAGCAAATACAGTCTGGCTGTTGGTTTGTGGATGGTGTGTGTGTGGAGATTGCAGAGATTAGGGCCAGAGAGGAAAGCAGAGGTTAGAGGCAGCTGACGGTGCCTGCGCAGCAGTGGGGCTCAGCTGCCTTGCAGGAACTTGCTCCCATATCTGAGGCCTAGGATAAAAGTTGTATTTTTAAAGTGTGTTAGCTAAAATGTTTTAATTAACACCTGTTCAAGCCCTGGAATAAGCAGCACAAGGTATTTTCTGTTACATCATCTGGTGGAAAGGTGGCTTAATTAGGTGGAGGAGCCCAGGGAAGAGTTGGACACCCTGGTCCTCTGAAAGGACCAAGCGGTGAAAAGGGGAGTCCTGCATCCTTCCTGGGAAGATTAAAGTAGCCACCCTTTGAGGCACTATCAGAAACTAGGGATTTAAAATATATTAGCTCAAATGCTTGAGCTAATATGTTTCAAAATAAATCTTTTCTAGACTACACAAGCCCTGAGGGAAGAGCAAAGAGATTAAGGTAAAAATAGAAAGCATGAAGTGCCTAATAATGAGCCACACCTGTTTAGCAAAGTTTCCCTATCTCTGGTCTGGTCTACACCCCGGGTTTGTATCAGTATGACTGGCTTGGCCAGGAAAGTGTTTTTCTAAGGGACTGGGAGGATGAGTATGTTGCCACGAGGGAGCCACGTGACAGGGGTGAAGGCCCTGAGGGCAACCATGGAGTTGTCTGCAGAAAATGTTTCCCTCTCACTTGCCCCAGTACTGGAGGAGTTTTGGTTGTGTCATGTGTAGATAAAAATAAGGACTTTTTCAGAAGATCTAAACGTGATTTAATAATTTAATTATTTAATTACTTGGAGACAAGTGGTTTTCATTTACTACAATGGATCTCAATCTTGTTGGCCTCCAGGCTCTATTGTACTGTAAATATTATTACTCATAATAAAAACCAACCTAACGTTTTTCCCCAAAACTCCAAGATTTGGTCTTCAGCTGCTGATGCTGGTTCAAACTGGGAGAAGAAATAGATAGAAAACACCAAAGAAACTTTTTTTGAGATTTCTCACATTATTTCAAAGACCCCAAAGTCCACATAACCTCCAGAGAGCTACAGGTTTATAGCCTGCAACCTAACAGTCTTCTCCAGTCAGTCTTTTTTGTCCATCATGAGAGTTGTCTCAGATGTGATGACAAAAGTTGTGAAGTTCAAATGTTGTGAAGAGTTTGCCCATGGCTGTAATTTACATTTCAGTGTGGCAGACCATGTGTAGGAGATACTGGCTAAAACAGCAGGTAACTCATAATGTTAAACTCTTTATTTTGAACTTTCATTGTGAGTTTTTTATTATAATGGGCAGGAATAAATAATTCTTCATGAGAAATTTTGAGATCCACTAAATGAGATGTTAAAGGTTAAGCTTTAGAGTAGGGGAAGCTCAGTTTTGAGACCTGAGAATTCGTGTTTGTGTAAAACAAGATTACCCTTTCTCCCCAGTTCATGACCAATTATTTATTCAGTAGGACCTTACCCCCAGAGGAGCTACAGGAGCTTGGGCATCCAAGTGTCCAGGCTGATATCTTGATTTCACTGAAGTCAGCAGGAGTTTTGCCACTGATGTCTCCTCCTTAGAGTTTGCCCCACAGCCTTGTCAGAGTGGGCAATAATCCTGACAAAACTGTAGGACAAAGGCAGTCACAGTATAAACAGAGATATAAATTATATCTGGGGCTATATGTGGATATATATTAGGTAGCTTCCATAACATAAGAAAGTTGCTAGGGAACTTTTCTCCTTACAACTTCTTACACCTTTGTCCATGTCTCTTTCTCCTACCAACTATCTATTTAATGTTGCTGGGGAGAAAGGTGCTCATTTCACTCTATTCACTCATGATCATTTTTGCAGTTCATTGCAATATATTCCATACTCATATTAGCTGCCTGTCTGTCTGATCAAGATGAAGATGTAGGCTCCATCAGCAGGTCATTAGAATAAATCTGAATTTGGTTATGTGTAAACACAGTGACAAGGCTTAATCCTTCAGTTATAAGCAAATTTGGTTATATTCACCTTATTAATACTCATAAAAATCCTACTGAGAGGAAAATAATTGCATTTTCCAGAACACTTTTCTGATATATTTAAACCTAATATAGTATAATTAGAAAGCAAATTAGACAAGTCAAAAGTAGAGGAGAGAAGGAATCAGGAAACTGAGTGATTTTTATGCTCCTATTTTTGTGACACAACAATCTGATGATTGTTAACTGTGAGATGACATCTTGGGCTGGGTTTTGTGAGCAACTGAACAGAGCTAATGAACTGACCAAAAGGAGATGCAATTTCCCAACACCTTCTATCTCTACTAACTTTTTCCCTACTGCCCCTTTTTGTCTTTTCCCTTTCCCAGGTGCAAAGTCTCACTGCTTTGACTCCAGCCTTGGGACAGTTGGATTTTGCCATAAGCCAGTTAAAACTCATTAACCCAGGGGAAGTTCTTTTTGGTTTTCTTGTGGAATCTATTTTCTTCCATGGGTTGAGGTGGCTCAAAGGGGTCAGTGACACCTTTATAATTAATAACAGCAGTGAGGGAGGATGAGGGACTGGCTGAGGAAGAGAAGGAACGTCTCTATTTTGGTGGCAATGAGGTGTCAGAGTGGCTCATCCTGGGTCATTAAATTGTAGCTCAAATGTGCAAGTTTGTTTCTGCTGTAAAGGACACTTCTGATTTCTTTTGCACTCTGGATTCGGGGCAGATTTCTTCTATTTTGGTGAAATGTAACTGCTCGTCAGAAAGTGAGAATTTCTGACACAATGTGTTGGGGGGTGGGGAAAGGAGAAAGTGTCCTTTGTGGCAATGTGCCACACCAGATCAGCAAGAAAATCGAAGTACACCCAAGTGTCTTGCCCAAGATCACAAGGGAATTCTGTGGCAGAATGGAAAGCTGGCCCTCTCTCTTTTAACAGCAAGAAAATTGCCATACCCCAAAATTGCAGGATCTTGCTGCTGCTCAGGTAGGATTAGGTGGTATAAAGGAAAGGGATGGTTCCTCACAGATGTAGGATAATCTTATTCATCCAGCATTTCAGCACATCTTACTTTCTACACATCAGAGAATGTTTTAAACTTGAAAGCTTGGGATTATTAGACTTTTCCAAATTTCCTGGTAAAAATGGTTGCTCTGAAAAGTTTTGACCTTAGAACTGTCTGAAAAGTAAATGATTTTTTGCTAAATTGTCAGCCTTGGGGATGTCCTTTCACAGTTCTTCAGACAGAATAGGTCAAAAGTTTTTTCCCTCTTACCAGTTTTGATTTTGCCATGTCTTAATTTCACTGGACACTCCCTATTCCTTAGGGTTTCTGGCAGCAATAAGAATTTTTCCCATGTCCTGCATTGCTGTTGAGCCGCGAGAGCCGAGCTTCTGCCTCTTTCCGTGGGGCTGCTGGGCAGCGTTACAAATCCTGGAAGCGATCCTGGCTTTCCCCCCGATCCCTGCCGTCATCCCAGGAACTCCGATTACCTGAGTTCGCCTCCGCGAAGCCGCTTGCGAGGGAGATGCTGATTCTTGTCTGTCGGACGGGGGTGTCGTGGGATGAGTCGTCTCCCGAGGGGGTGAAGCGCTGGAAGTGGCAGTGGGGATGGGAGAGTTTTGTTCCCGGCGGGAGCGGCGTCCCGGCGCTCGCAGCAGATGGCGCTGCGCCTTTAACTCCTGTGACAGCCCCGCCGCTGCCGGCTCTGCTCCCTTCCCACCAGAACTGCAGCCAAAAAAACCGAACCAAAATTCTGGAAAAATAGAAAACTGTGTTATGTTATATTTTACTAATTTGCCTTTTTTTTTTTTTTTTCTAGAGCACNTTTTTTTTTTTTTTTTTTTTTAACTGAAAAGTACCATGCCAAAAATTCCAGTTTGATTTTTGTTTTGTTTTGTTTTGTTTTATTTTTGGTTTTTTTTGTTTTCTTCTTGACCATAACTGCGCAGTACATACAATACCTGAACATAAAAATAAATCCCAGGAATGACACGGTTAATTTGGGGTAATCAAAGTGCACTTTTGTGGAGGTATTAATAAGATTTATAATTATTTATGTACTGTCTCCAGGGAACAATGGTAACTGTTAAACAATTTGCTCAAATACAAGCAGGACATGTAAAATGTGGGAAGTAAGAGAGCTCTATTTTCCTCAGCCTCAACCTCTTACAAGTCTGTATTGCTTTCAATATTCCCATTTCTAGATTATATGTGGAATGATAAGAAAAAAGGGAATGCTTCAAGGGGAAGGGACTGTTCTATCCACATTGTAATTTTCATAGTCCTGCCTTAAAAGACAATTTATCTTTATGGCTCACACAGAAGTGATATATCACCTTGCACAGTAAATAGGCAAGGTGAACTTTGTGGTTAAGTTTAAACTTACTTCAACATTTTCTTGGGTTATAAAAATATTCATCCCTATGGCACCTTATTTAGAGATTAGCACATATCCTTTTCCACACAATATTGTCAATGTCATCGTTCATGAACACCTGCTTTTTATATCTCTCCTCTTAGTGTTGGAGCTGGGGAACTGTCAAAGGAATGAATTGTATATACCGTATTTTTTCAGTGTGTGTAGGTTTGATAAACCCTGCTACGTTATTGAGACATCACAGAGAATACATAAAAAGATTCAGAATATTGGTATGCACAAGCCATGGGGCTGTGCCACTGCACTGAACTCCAGTGTGCCTTGTGGAGCTGCATGGGGAGAGTGAAATGTATCAAGGGCTTGCTTTTGGAATTGTGGTTTTTCCTCTCCCCTAGTTTGCCTGGAGAAGGGTATAGGAATTTATAGATAGATACAAGTAATAGATAGATAGATAGATAGATAGATAGATAGATAGATAGATAGATAGATAGATGCAATCAATTGCTATGCTTTAGGAAAGGAAAAGCACCCCAGCTTCCTGCATTCACCTAAATGCCATAACTCGTCCTCTCTCCTCATGGTCTTGGAAAGCTGGCCCTGAAGGTTACAGGCTGTGCCAGGCCTCCCCTCTGCCCAGGGGTGACACAGAATTAGCAATGACCCTATTGTCTGGAAATACAGCTGCCAATGGCAACAGATAGGGACATTTAGACTTTGGCCTGTTTTCTGAAGATTTGCCAAATGTTGGAATTGAATGTTGAGATGTTCCGAGACTCAGTCCTGTGGTTTGTAGCCTGTAAATGCTCCTCTGGAAAGAAAAGGATTGAGGATATAGCTGTGGGACTTGTATAGGGTGGAAGCTGAGGCTTGGGGACATAAACCCCCTTTGTGTGAGTCCCTTTGGATGAGGAGGTGAGTCAAAGCCAAGATACTCACTCCTCTTCACTGTCACTTTCTTGACTCAGGGTCCAGGTAAGGACCACATTCCTTCCCACTGGGTTAAGGGGCAAGTGAAGGCTGGGATCAGCTGAGCTCCTGCATCCTGGTCAATATTTGGTCAATATTTGGTCAATATTTGGTCCCTCAGACAGGGCTTAGAAGGGTTCTTCTCTGCTGGCATGGGCCATGGCACTGGTACGCCCCCCAGGAATGAAGAGACATGGAAATGGGAAATTGTGACTCTGAGGGCATTTTACTCACCTAGTGCCAAAGATCAAACTGCCATGTAATTTCTCTGCACCTAATCCTCTTTTTTTTTAAGGTGAAGTGATATACTCCAGCTCATTATACATGAGACAGATAAGGTCTGTCCTTACTCTTAATGAAGCTGATGGTAAAACTCCCACCAAGAGAAGCCTGTCCTGCATTTAGAAGCAGCCAAGGACTGGTGGAAGCTGTACTTATAACCAACATATTGTTCGCTATAAAAGAGAAAATTAATTTTTAAAAGGGGAGATAAACTCTCACTCAAGCCAATTCTCCTTTCAAATTTATTCCTAAATCAATAAAAAAGTTGGATTTTGTTCCTGTTTCTAAATACACGCCTCACATAACAATAAAATCCACAAACATTCATACATCTGGTAATACAAGCACTGCTTTTGCAGAGTTTATTTAAGAAGCTCCAAAATAAACCCAAAGATAATCACACTTAGACCAAAGACATACTTAGGATAAAATAAAAACACAGCCACAGTAGTTACAGTCTAGAAGTGACTGGGGTACAATAAAGTATAGTCACAACTAAATTATGTCTTGGACTGAAGTAGATGCATAGTATTAATTGGATGTAGGCCCTTTAACCTTTCTGCAGGAAGCAAACTTGAGATCTAATAATTTTTGTAAAGATGAGCTTTCTGTGCTTCCAGTAATATTTCTGGGCTTTGAAAGGATCCTGACTTTCCTTTCAGATTGTTTTGATGAGATTGGCTCTAATATTTCAACCATGCCAACTGAGCAGGGTTAAGAGAGGATGCAGGGGGATGGAAGTTTGATTGCCTTATTCGAAGGAGACAAATACCCTCTTGGTGCTGTCTGTACTCTGCTGTGGATTCTTTTAAGGCACTTTGTTGCTAGACATTTTCATGGATGTGAAGAGTTGTGGCAGAAAGGAGTGTTGGCTAACGATTCAAGTATCTCAGTTTACAAAGAAGTAGCTTGTTGGGAAGAAGACAGTGGAGACAACTGTGTTTATATCATACACAAAACTGACTGAAATTTCATTTTCCTGTTATGTTCACTACCCTTCATTGTCATTACCTGTGTCCAAAATAAGGTCCTAAATTAATCCTTGTGCTTTTAAAATATACAGAATTTTCTAATCCCTCTCTCCAACAGGTATCTCCTTTTTAGCAAACCATTTCAATTTTAACCTCAAACCAGTGCTGACTTCACTAAGAAGAGTAAAACCCTAATTCAGGCTGACAAATCCACACGTATAGTTTAAAGAAGTAGTGGGTGGATTTGTGTGACTTGTTTTTAATTGTGATAATCTGTTACAAGATGTCAGGGATGGACTTCATCTACCCCTATTCTTGTTCTGAAGAGTTTTGGAGAAGCCTGAAGTCTCCTGATGTGCAGTTTACATCTGCCTAAAATTATGAAAGATGCCTTTCCTTATTCTGCCTTGCAGGACTGCTCAGGAGGTGATAATGGTGAGCAAAGTGGGCACAAGCAGCTGCAGAACTGGTAACAGCTGTCACCACCACTTCTTCAGAGAAGGCCTGGCCACGGCCAAAGAGGGTTTAGGTACGTTTTCTTTTCATCCTAGTAACTGGAGTGGGCTAAAAGAATATACATACTTATGTACATGTCATCTGAAGAGCCAAATTTTAATAGCCACAGGCCATAAAAACTGAAATCCTAGACTGGTTACAGGCAGGGAAACCACCACACACTCACCAGTGGCCTGGATAAACATTTGCTATTAATTTCCTCTTTGTGCAGATACAGCTTCATCCTAACAGCTGACATTTTATGAAGGATCAGATTTTGTTTCCTTGTAAAAAGAATTAGAGAAATGCTTAAAAGCCAAAACAAATCTGAGTAGTGAAGGGTGATGACATCTAACAGGTCTGCAGAAAACTCCTTCTGCTAAGCTTGGGCATTAACACTCTTAGTATAGGAAAGGAGGAGCGGAGTTAAAAAATATATATATTTTTTGTCTCTGCCGTCCCCACTCCATGGACAGATGTGGCACCAGACACAGTCTGGACCTGCTGAAGCTGCTGAGCACAGTGGCCTCAGGCTACCTGACCTACAACAGCCACACCACCACCAACTACTGTGCCAGGGACTGTGATGCAGAGGGTGCCTATGGCCAGCCCAGGCTGACCTGCTTGTCCCAACCAGCACCAACGTCCCCAAGCCATGGCCTGAGCAAGCAGGTGGCTGTCCCCAGGCTGGCACATGGACTGGTGAGGAAGAAGAGGGGTGGGAGAGTGCCTGGCTCAGGGATTCTTCCCACCTTGTGGCACAGGTGTCATGTCCCAGGTTTGTGTCATCAGCGAATATGCTGAGGAGGCATCTGCCCCTTCACCCCGTTATTGATGAACAAGTTGGACAGCACTGGACCCAGTTTTGAACCTTGGGGACTCCACCAGTGAGAGGCCTCCAACTGGACCCTGTGCCACTGATCATGACCCTCTGGGATGTGCCATTCAGCCGGTTCTCAATCCACCTCACTGTCCACTCATCCTGTCCATGCTTCCTGAGTTTGTGAGAGACAGTGTCAAAGCCTTGCTGAAGCTGAGGCAGACAACACCCACTGCTCTTCCCTCATCCATCCAGGTGGTCATTTCATCACAGAAAGCAATCAAGTTGGTCAGGCATGATTTACCTTTAATGAATCCGTGCTGTCTGCTTGTGATCACCATCTTATATCCATGTGGACAGAGATGACCTCCAGAATGAGGTGCTCCACCACCTTAGCAGGGATTGAGATGAGGCTGACTGGTCAGGAGTTCCCTGGGTCCTTCTTGCCCTTTTTGAAGACTGGAGTAACTTTTGGTTTCTGCCAGTCCTCGGGCACCTCTCCTGATCGCCACAACTGATAGCACATGAAATATAACTAAATGTTCTTGAAGGTTAGGGCAGGTGCAGTGCAATCCTTCAGTCTTTTACTAGCTGTCAGTGCCTGTTTATGGGTGAGGTCAACAAGATGTTTACTGTATGGTTGAACAGTTTATTTGAAGTAAAGATGTATGATCTTTGAATGAAGATATTAATGATGTGACAAAAAAAATCCTAAAAAAGTACTTCTTTCAATAGGACCAACAGTTAAAGTCGTGTACTAACAAGCTAGATGCCAAAAGTAGCTGCAAGGAACGTAATAATACAGATTTTTGCTGTAAAAATAGAAAACAGGAAAAGCAATAAATCTGTTAATCTACTCAACTTTTAAAAACTAGTTTAGGATATGAAGTTCTAATTCTCTCTAATTGTTGTAGCTAACTATTTTCTTAATCAAATAAAACTTTTTTTTGAGTTTTACACATTCTTCCTAAGTACAAATGATGTTACTTTATCAACACGTGATTTCTGTTTCACTTATATCCTGTTCCTCAAGCGTCCCATGTGACAATGCAAGCTCTGCTATTAGGACAAATAATTAAACAAAATTTTTAGCTACAATTGTAGCTGAGGGCTGGATTCAAAGAATCACAATTCTTAATTGTGATTTGCTCCCATTAATTGTGTGTTGCTCCCATTGCGTCTTCTCTTCCTCTTGTAGTACACAGACTGGACCATGTTCTGTTAGTAAGCAAGTGGTATTTAATTTTCTTTTTGGCATTTATCATATGATCTCAAGTGTTCTCTTGCTTCCTCTTACCAGTTCCTGTACTGAATTGAGCATAATTATTCTTCTTGAGGCTTTCCTGTAGCTTTCAGCTGGGATTTCCACAAAAAAGAGTAGATTTTTTTTCTGCAGCAGTCCAAGAGGTGAGATATGACCTTAACCTGACTCCACAGGTGAGGCACATGGCAAGCCAGAAATATTTGCTGGATTTGAGTGCCCAGTTTCTGCTAGTTAGAGTTTGACTTTGCCCAGAATGAAACTATATTTTATGT
>VZUA01009721.1:11652-32578 GCA_013401035.1 Horornis vulcanius | reverse complement strand
AGGTTGCTCAGAGCCCTGTCCAACCTTTCTGTGACTGTTTCCAGGGATGAGGCAATATTTCCATGGGAGCGATGGAGGTCCAAGAAGGGAATCCCCATCTGGAGAGTGGGCAGGCTTGAGTGGAGGCTAATATTACTATCCCTCTCCTTGCAGGAGAGCTTCCAGAAGCCCTCGCACGGCAAGTACTCCAAGTACGACGTGTGGCAGAAGAAGAGCTCCCAGCGGCGGCAGCGGGACGCGCCCAACATCCTGCGGGCTCGCCAGTACCGGTGGCAGGCGGAGGGGCTGCAAGCGGCCGAGGAAGCCAAGGCGCTGCACCGTCCCCTCATCTCCCTGCCGAGCCAGAGGCCCCCGGCGGCGCGAGCCTCCCCGGAAACGGCTGGCCCCCAGAAATGAACCCTGACCAGCTGTCTCGATTTTTGATCTCCTGGGCGAGTGCGGGAGGACTGGCGATTCCCGCCCCCCCAAGCCCCTCCGTCCCCGGGGCCGTTGAGCCGAGGAGCGGGGCGGCGGGGCACCCTCACGCCGCTCCGGCCCCAACCAAACAACTGACACAGCAAGGAGGGGATGGCGGCGGCAGTGGCGAGTAGCACCGCTCCCACGGCATCTTCCTTTTGGGGTGGGGGGGAGGGTTGTTTCGTTTCCCACACCTGTTTCGTTCCCCCGCGCCCCCAGTATTTCCAAACCTGTACTTGCGAAGGGACAGTTTGGCACTTGAACTTTTTGCTGCCGGGTGCCGCGTGACATCCCCGGTGCCAACGCCAGAAGACAAAAGAAAGAGCAAGAGGAAAAAAGGATATGAAGTTAAATTCTTTTTTTAATCTTTTTTTTCTCGAGAAGCGTCCATTCCGTGTCTTTCTTGACAATAAAGTGAAAAAAACAATAGAACGGGGAGAAACATTGAGGGATAAAAATTTTTTGACTCATTCCCACCCCACTTTTTTTCTTCTTTTTTGTGGTTTTTTTTTCTTTTGGTTTTTCTTATTTTTATAACTTTCTTTTGCACCTTTAAAAGAGAAACGTACCTGAGAAGAAGTTCCGAGGAGCCCCCATCTGCGTTTTTGTGTGTGTGCTTCATTACAAGATTCCAAATCGACTTGCACCTTTTTTGAAATCACCGACGACGGGAGAAAGAGAGGGAGAGGAGAGAGAAGACAAGAAAGAGAGAAGGAAAAGGAAAGGCGAAAGAAGAAAAAAAGAAAAAAAGTGAGCTGATGCTCACTTTAAATGGAGGAGGCGTCTGCATTGCACATTTGCCACGGATTTAGTTGATTTATATATATAATATATTATATAACTTTTTTGGCAAAAAAGCACTATTTTTATGGGACATTTTGTGTAGTATCTGAAGAGGGATTGTAATGTTTAAAATGTGTTATGGTGCTAAAGTAAGTTGGAAGGGAAAAAACCCAGAAATAGCAAGGGAGGGTGGGGAGGGAAGGACAAGATAGCGAATACTGAACTTGAAATTTTAGCTTTTCGTTTTAGGAAAAGTGTGATAAATGTGTTTCTTTTCTCTTCTGAAATATAGCTTGGTCATGACCATATGAGCTAGTTGGCTGTTACTCATGTACACAGATGCACGCACACACAGAATACATCGACACGCATCCTTTTTTTTTGTTAAAAAAAAACAAAACAAAAACAACACAACCACCGCAACTTAGACTAAAAGGGAACTGTTCTGGAGACAAACTATTTTGAACGGTGAAGGTGTTGCCAGTTAGAACTCGAGGCCCTGCTTCTGCACGGACCCCCCTGGCCGTGGAGACTCCCTGGAGCCCCTGGAGCTTGGCTTCCCGAGCCACGGGGAATCTTGCTCCTCCCTGCCCTTGCTCGAGTGCCTAAGGTCCGGCAGGCGGGCAGCCCTCACACCGAGCCCCTGCAGAAGCAGCAGTTCCATGCCCTGCCATCTCCTTTTCCTTCTCTTGCCCTTTTCGTCCTTCTCGCCGGACCCTCGCGTCCCTGCCCCGCGCCCCTCGCTGCCCTCCCGGGGGCCCGCAGGAGGAGGGGCTGCACCTCTGCACCTGCCCCGGGGCGGCCGCAGGGCTGGGATTGCTGCACGGGATGGGGGGGAAAGGCAAGCCTCTGGCTTGAGGCTCGGGACTCAGTGAGCAGATGGGTTTGAGAGGTGGGCAGAGGGCTGTAAAATAGGTTGGGTTTAAAATAATATATATTATCTGTCTAGGAACCGTAAAAGGGAGGGGAGTCAATTACATCTCCCTAATATACTCTCACTTGCTAATAAAATGGGGACACTCTGTTAACCAGTTCTGTACTTGCTTTGTCTTATATATCCATACATTTAAAACATAAAAAAAAAAAAGACTACTTGAATTGTATTCTATATCGTGGTTTGGAGGGGAGGGCTAGGGGGAGTCTTGAGAGGGGGAGGATTTTAATGTATAATCCTTTTGTTTGTTATTACCTTGCAATGTTGAGCCATGAAGCCTTTGTTTAAAAAAAAATGGCACTGCAATACACGACAAAGAAAATCCTTTATTTATTTTAATAAATATATATGGAAAAGAACGAAAATCAGTCCAAATTAGGGAGGGGGGCAGGGAAGTGGGTGGGGTGGGAAGGCAGAATAAAAACAGAGAAATTGCAAATAATTGACTTTTTTTTTCCTTTACATGTGTCTTTTTTTAAAAAAAACTTAGTTTTTATTTTTTAAAAAGAGAAGTAAAAGCTTTCCTGGATGCTTTGTACCAAAAAAGAAAAAATTAAAAAAAAAAAAGAAAACCTGTTAAGCAAATAAATATCCATCCAGAATATGAAGCCTGGCTTTTTCTTTTACTTTCCATTTATTTTTGCTCCTGGGGTGAGAGTTGGGTGGGAAGAAGGCCACTCCAAGAGCCACTCCCTATGGAGGAACAGAATGCACTGCAGCTCCTCTTTTGGAGTTCAGAATTGCAAGAGAGCATGTGGTACCCTTAAACACAACCATGAAACCTCAATCCTGTGGCAGATGCCCCCCTGAAACCCCCAATCATCTGCCCAGTGGTTCTTGGTGAGATCTGGGGTTGTTTCCCAGCAGCTGTTGGGATTTACCTAGCTTTTACCAGTTTGGGCTATTCCCAGCTGGATGGGAACTGAAGATGGCAAGTAAGAACAAAGAAATGTTGTGTCTAGGTTAGGTTTCCTGATAGATGGAGTTTCTCTGGTTTCTTGAGGTAGATACAGCTTCTCTTTTTGTTTTCAGGAATCCTGAAGATCTGCTTTTCATCACATGCAACCATCATGCACCACTGCAAATAGGAGGTAAAACATTGCAGTTCCAGTTTGGTAGTAGAGCAACTGTGGGTATAACAGTGCCCAAGCATCCCTAATCTGGTAAATCAGTCTCACACCACACTGTGCAGCCCCACTGACATGGCCAAGGCCTCTCTCGTGGTGTGGGGCAATGACCTTGCCAAGCCCAACCTCCTCTCCTAGATTACTTGGACTGGAAAAGATTTTCCATCTCAAAATTTGAGTTGATGATTTTGACCCTTGGAAATACATGTTTTAAACCCATTTCTTTTAAAAATTTGCAGTAAACAACAACAGCAACAAATTTTCACAGTTTTTCTTTTTGGGATTTTTGTGGTTGGGCAGGGTGGGTTTTGTACAGATGTAGGGTTGAGTGCTTCTTCTGGACATGTACCTTATTGCAGGTGGAGAAAGGATGTGTCTGCCTTTCTGACCGTGTTCCAAGACCTGGCACAGGTTTCCTTCACATTAAAATGTGTCCCTATGAAGAGTGAGGACTGATTTTGTTGTGGCTTCTTTTGCGCTCTTTGTTGTGTATGCCACCGTCATGGGTGGTGTTTAGGGCTGATTAAAAAGCAAGAAAATCTTCAGCCAGATATCTTGCTGCATTCCTCAGGAAGGAAAGCAGCAAAGCTGGAAGCACCATAAGGGTGATGATGTTTCCAAACACAGCTCTTCAAAAACCCTCTTTTTTGCCTTATGCTGTCAGGAGTCACCGTGGGGCCAGACCAGAGCAGCTCACTTCTTTGGATATCAAGAGACTTCAAAATGTGCCATCTTGCCTTTTGGCTTGTCAAGGATTGCCTTTACTGGCAAGGAGAGGCAGGAGATGCCTCTGAGCACCATCCTGGCCAGAGGGTGGGAGTCTGGATGAAACCAGACCTTTGCTTTGTCTCGAGTATCTTCTGCTACCTGCAAAGGCTCTTTGCAAGGTGGCTGGTGTGTCATGGGCTTAGCCTGGGAATCTCAGACAGCAGGCTTGAGAACAAACCCAAGCCTGCCACGCTGTCTCAGACAGATGGGCAGAACTGGCTCTGATTTTTGTAATGATGCCTCTACGTGCAGGCACAGCTCCTAGTGCTTAGCTGCTGGACTGCAGGAGCATGGGAGGCTACAGCAGTGATGGGCAGTGATCCCTGGGGAGGCACAGCTGGCATGTCTGAGCTTTAATGCACCTCCACATCCAGACCAGCTGGTCCAGGGACCTCCACCCACTGCTCTGCTGACATGCTAGAGGGTGGAGAGGCAAAGGATAGTTTCAACAGAGAAGTCCTAAATGCTGCTTAGAGACTCAGGAACAACTGGGAAAGCTAACACTGCCTCCTAGCCCAGCCCTAGCTCTGGCCCCTGGGTCTCAGCATTATCATGCAGGCAGCAAAGAACAAATGGGTTTTTGCATAAAACATCTCTTTGGAGGGCATTTTCCCAGGTGATACGCAGAGGGATACTGGGAAAGAGAGAAGGTCCAGCTTGCTGTGTGGAAGTGGCCACAGTTATTTTCAGGGAATATAAATCAGTGTCTGGATTGTCTAGATACAGGGAGACACAGGAGAAAAAAAGCACCACTAACCAATAGATACTTTTCTCTTTTCTTCCACATTTTACATTGTTTCTTACCTTTTGGGGTTTTTGTTTGGTTTTTTGTTTGGTTTTTGTTTGTTTGTTTGTTTGTTTTGTTTGTTTGTTGGTTGTTTTTTTTTTTTTTTAATCCAGAATGCAGTTGAACTATTATCTAGCTTTCAGTGAGTTGTACCATTGCCATCATAATGGACTGAGCCTCCAAACTTGTTCCTCTGTCTCTCAGAGGAGCTTCATCCCTTCAATCCTGCCTGTTCTCAGACGTCTTTCAGTGATGCACCTCTCTGCACTAAATGAAGGACCTAGCTGCACCAGGTGAAGGGGAAAATCCATGTTTGTTGTATTTTAAAATCACCTGATTTCTTTGTTGCATCTATAATTGTCCACTGATTTTTTATGTGGCTGTGAGGAGACCTGAGAAAGGTACTGTTGTACCATGGATTATTTCACTCATGCACTCAGCAGTAAGCAAGACTCAAGTGCTTTCTGCACCTTTTGTGCTTTTCATTTGTGAAATAAGTGAAAATAAAGCACCAATAAAGCAAAGGACTTTAACAATCTCCTAGCAGCTGGTAACTTTCCCCCTTCCACTTTATTTTCTCAAGAGCAGGGGAATCATTACCTACCCCGAGGCTGAGGTAGCACAGCAATCCCAGTGCTCCCAGTGCAGACAAAGGTGGAAGCCTGGTTTTCAAAGATAAATAGATCCCATATCCTATGAGGGGTCTGTCTTTGCCACCAAGGTGCCGGCATTGGCTCTCTCTCCCCCAGGTAGCTGAAGGATGCTCTGACTGTCAGCAGGCAGTGTGCAGCAGCAGACATAACTCCAACCTGCTGGAAAGGCACAAGTCCTCACAGGAATCTTGGCCTGCTTTGCTGCTGCACTCCCAGCTGTGCACGACCCAAGGAATGCACTCGCTCATTAAAATCATGTCAGAGTTTGCAGAGAGCCCTGCGAGAGCCTCTTTCCCTGCCTTCTTCTTGTACCTGCCAAGAGCAGACTGAAAGCTGAGGTTTCCAACCTGCCAGGCTCTGGCTCAGGGACCAGCAATAGTCTGAAGGAAGGAAATTTCTGAACTAGGGTGTTTTTTGACTTGGGCAAGTCAAACTTGACATGCAAAATGGGCTGTTCTGGTCTTCATCTGGCTGCTTGCAGCTCTGGGTTGGGGTTTCCAGGACAGGCACACCATGCAACAGTGATCAGAGGAGAGCCCCACGGCAGAACATTTGTCTTTGTGTGTGTTCTGCAGAGGGCAACATGACACACAGCTTTGACCAGAAAGTATTAAGCATATCACAGTTTTAGATGGAAAAAGACACTATTCAAATACCTCGGTAACTCACAGGTAGAGCAACTGAGGCAAGTGCAGAACTTGCACCCTGTCACCAGCAGTAAAATACCTGTTTCACTTTTCAAAATTACTAAGAATTAATTCAGCTTATGCTGTCTTTTCAATGCTATCGCATCTTGTTCTTAAACATGCTTGTGTTTCTTTGTTGGCCAGCTTTAAAAAGAGCATAGTTCACAATTTTAAGTCCATGAGATGAAATGATACCTATGATTACAATGTAAAACAATGTATTTGTATGCCTTTCCATGGGAGAAGTACTGGCAGAGTCTCTGTGCCTCTCTGCCCCCCCAACAGCTTGTTTAAATGAAGGTCGTGCTCCTTCTGTATGAGACCACATCCTTCAGCTGTGTCAAACTTGAACTGATTTTAAAAGGTTGTCATGAGCCAGGGACCTTATTACAAAGCTTGTCATTGTAAATAAATATAATTTAAAAAATAATTTATTAATAGATGTCTTCCCCCAAAGCATGCAAGTTTCTTGTTTCATTGTCTCTACTGGCAGGCCCATGGTGACTTATCACGTCTGGTTGGTAGAAACCACCTCCTGAATACCAGATGAAGCCACCTATGGCCACACCTATTCCAATGGCAACCCTCTCTTTGTCTTCTCTCCCTGGATGGAGGATCCAAGTCCTTCATTTCACCAAGGTGACAGCATTCTGGGCACACTTCTCTTAAGCTCCATGTGAGGAGCACAGAGACCTACGGTGATTAACCCTCCAGCTTTTAGGACAGATTTCTCCCCATTATCCCTCTTCACTAAAAAAAAAAAATAAAAATCACCAAAACAGGAATTTTCGATACTTGATTGTCCTGTCTCAAGCCAGAAGGGCACACTGATAATGGTAATCTTTGTTTTCTTCGCAGCTGGGGCATAGCTGAAAAGGGAGGAAGGCAATTAAGAGAATATTAAGACTTCATCTTCCAAGATGTTGTTGCCTCTGTTCCTCCTCCCTGTCCCCTCTGTTCCCCGTGCATAGCAGAGAAAGCGGCAGGAGTATTATTTCTCAAGGCCTACACTGACGTCAATACGCAGGGTATTTATTTATGAAATGGAATCAAACAGTGGGGGAGAGAGGAGTGGAGGAAGATGGACGCGCAGTGCTAGCAGCTGCCAAGTTATAATAGAGCAGCAGTCTCCCAGTTTTTTTCTATCCTCTTTCTGGGGGAGGGATGCGATGATCAGAGCTTTGGAGGCCCCGGGAAAGTGAGGCAGAAGGGAGAAACAGTAGAGACTGGCTTGGCACGGAGAGCAGAGGAAAGGTGTGACCAGGAGGAATTATTTCAAGGTCTAAAACCCATTTCTGGTGCTGGGATACTCAGGTGCAGTCCTCATGCAGACAGGTGCTTTCAGGCAGGCTCTGACCAGGCTCTAGCAGTTCTTTTCTCTTGGTCTCTTTAGTCTTTACACAGAAAATTCAGAGTTTCCAGCCTAATAAATAATGACACCCCATCCCCGTTCCCAGTTTCAGGCTCAGTCAGCAAAACGGCTGTTTGGGGAGCCCAGCAATGAAGTTATCTTGAAGATTAATTTGCTTCCTGCAGTCAGTGAGAAGCAGTTATTCAGAGTATAAATTTTGCCCACTAATATTACCATGTGCAGAATTACAGAAAGACGAAACTCAGAAAGGGAGAGCTGTTTCTTTTATTTCCCAAGGAGGATACACGTACCAGTTCAGGGCAACCAGAATGAGGAGGAAAAGTGATCATGAAAACACAATGCCCTTCAGCTTCAACTCTGGCAATCACTGGGAGAAGATGCCCAAAGGCATCTCTGACCATCCTGGAAGTCATGCATGGAAATGCAAACGAAAGTAGATGAGGATGGCTTTTGTCTTTCTCTCACCTGCTTATGGCCAGCTGGTTAGCATAGGATAGAGCTGGGCAGGGGGGGGAGGGAAAGTGAGTATGGAAATCAAATTCCTCCTCTTGCTCTCTGGGCTTCTCCAGGTTTATTATCGAAAACCTGCCCGCACAGCTCCTTTCCAAGTCGGAGGAAAGCATGCCGCATTGCATGAGGTGCAGTTGAAGGAGCCCTGCACATGTCCAGGTTTATTTTTAAAGCTCCTGCCTTTCCTGGGATTCCCCTGCTGATTTCCCATTGCCTCAGATAAGAGGACGTGATACTCTGGACAAATTTCTCCCTTTAAGGGAGAGACCTTGCAAACAGCATCAAGGTGTCAGCCAGCCCCGAGTTTATTGTTTTTCCAAAATAAGGGAAGAGGGACATGTTCTGGAGATCCGTTTACAAGTCGGACTATCTCCCGTTATATAATGACACAAGTCTGGCTGCCAGCAAATTGTTGCTCCGAGCAGGGAAAGACAATTAGCTCGCCTCTCAGGGCGGCGAGCGTGCACAATGCCGGCTTTGTGCCACCCTGCCACCGGCCCCGGCATGTGCGGGAGAGCCTGGCTCACCCATCATCTTCAGAGGTGGCAGAGGGAAGAGGGAAAGGAAAAACCCCCGTGCTGAGAGAGGCAGCGCCCGCAGCTCGCTGGCTGCGCCCGCGCCAGGGCGGGGATGCTGCGAGGGCTGGGGGCGCCGGGGATGGAGCGCGTCTGTGAGCGCTTTCCTGTCCCGGCACTGGAGCCACGGCGGTAAATCGGTCGTCGCGACACAGGGCAGAGACAGCTCTGACCCCTCTGCTGAAAATGGGATGAGAAGCTTCGGTGTTTGGCTTCCTGCACTTCCTGGTGCGCTGATGGATTTAGGCTTTCGCTGAAACTCCTGGCGCTGCCTGCGGAGTCAGTGGAAAAAATGTGACATCTAGAGATGGGAAATACCTAACCAGCTCAAAAATGTGCTCACTTGAAAGGGAGAGGCGGTTTCCAGGTGAACTTGCATTCCTGTCCTCAGTGGATGTGGATGGAAGCAGGGCTTTGGAAAATTCAGACTCTGGTCTGTTTCTAGGCAGCCGGCAATTAACGATAGCTGGGTCCTGCTCAGACACGCACCTGGGCCAAAACAGGCTTCCAGAAATGCATACCTGGCCAGGGAGGAAGGACCTGCCCCAGCTGTCCCCTTGGCACAGGGGGGCAGGGACATGCCATGGAGCTGCACATGAAGAACATCTCTCAGCTCTCCTACATTCAACAGCAACCCTGGTTTCAGCAGGCAGTGACGCATGGAGGGAGAGGAAAGATGGTCTGAAATAAAATACCCGATGTCGTCAACAGCCACAGATTAATTCAGTGAAATCGCTCGTTGCTGCAAGGAGTTAGTGAAAGAAAAACACTGGGAAGAGAATGCTGCCTGTGTGACAAATAAGGGTACACAGAGCTGTGTTTCGCAGGGGAAGTGTTGATAAACAACACTAAACCCTCATGCTTCGGAGGAGCTAAGTGATGATAACTTGGGGGGCAGAGGAGACTTCTGCTAGCAGCTTGTTAGTCTCTGAACACATTTACCTCATCCTCTACAGTGTTTAATTAAATACAGCACTGCTCTGAGCCATTCAGGCAGTTTCTGCTTGCCTAGAAAAAGGTGCTTTGCAGGATTTTTTTCTGTCAAGAGCATGACAAGAATCCTTATGTTAGTACCACTGGTTGAAAATGTTATGTGTAAATCTGCACTGCAGATAAACAAGTGCATACTCTGCTTGCAGAGCTCCCTCATGCTCATGTTGATGAAGCACACCTGCTCTGCATGCCCATCACACAGTTTCCTGGGTGTCCAACCCATCCCTGTGGATGTCAGCAAAGCCCCAACAGCAACCACGTACATGCCTAAGACACAATGCTACTCTCAGTCCAGCCCAGCAAAAACAGTTCCTTCTGGAAGTGAGTCATATTTCTTCATCTTTCGAACCACTTCAAGCAATTTGTCTTGCAGACTTTCTGACTGCATTTACATAAAATGCATCCTTCCTTTCTTTCTATTCTTGGTTGCATGCATGGGGTTATTTTAGATGGTGTGCTCAGAGGTCACTGTGACACACACACAGAGGGGAGAGCAGGCTATGCTTTTGGTAGGTACTCTGCAATGTTTATGCAGGTGGCAGGCTCTTGGTTTTCCTGGGCACTCATCATGGATTTACATGCCAGCATAGTGACAGAAAAGGATAAGTTGCTGGTCACTGCCAGAAATGCCACAATTTTGTCTACAAAGTGCAGCTTGTGGACATGAATAACCTCACAAGACCCCTGGAAGAGAAGCTGGGAGTATGGGTTGCTGGCAAAACTGGGGAGGTGTAAGGGAGGATGGGATCATGGAAAGTTTCCAGGAATGGCTTGTGCATGGTTAGGAACTGTTCCTGCCTGGAATTTGAGTGCAGGCTATTATTTATATTCTCAAAGCTCTGCCAATGCAAGGTGCTTGAAGCATTAGAGCTTGAACTCAAACCCTGAGCAAGTTGGAGGCTTTCATTCACATCTGCAAGATGCAGCCAGACTCTTTGGAGTCTGAAGGCAAAGGAGGCTGGACAATAAAATAGCTCAAGTCCTTCACGAGTTCCATCTTACGGTTTAGTTTCCTTCCCAACTCAGCCAGGTATCTTCAGGTTGGAACAGGAATGACTGGGAGGTAAATGAGAGAGGTTTCTGAGCTTGTGAGTGGCCTGGAAGCAGGGATGGGTCAAGCTTTGTTGTCTCTTCCTATACAAGAGCAGGCAGCACTACATCAAGTTAGTAGGAGATGGGCTAAAAAACAAGCAGGAAATGGCTCTTCATGCAACAGGCAGTAGATCTGTGAATCTTCTTACCAAAGGATGTTGTGGATAGGAGAACCTTGCATGGATTCAAGGAGAGTTCACTCAAGAGAAATCCTCTGAGAATTACTAAATACATAGAAACTCTATCTGGCTCAGGAAGTTCCTGAGCTGAAAATAGTTGGAGTCTGGGAGAACACCAAGGAGAAGTATTGTATATGCTTGCCCTTGTTCTTACTCTCCCTAGGCTTCTACTCACGGGCTCTGTTGGGGTCTGGATGTTAGGTTAGACATTCTTCAGTCTGACACAGAGCTGTTTTTATGTCCTTTTGTAACTTCATATGCAGAAAAGATGGGTTCTTGCATGGTTCCTTCCCAAAGCTCACCACCCTCAAGCACCCTCACTCACTGATCACCACAGCTCAAGCACCGTGCACACCTTTGCTGAGGCTGCATTTGACTGAGCAGCTGAAGATCCTGACTGCTGGCAGACAGATTTATTTTTTTTTAACAGCTTAGGACTTGTATGCCTGAAATATGCTAGCTCTTGGGGTTTGATGCTATCAAGTGTTTGGCAATAATATGAACGTCAGTCACCACTACCTCTCTCACCTCCCTGATGCCCTCTTGTTCCCATTTTAGCAAAGAGTGTCAAAACTATTCTGAACCCAACTGTTTGTTTGCAGTGAATTCTGCTCTGGTCAACACTTGGTACCAGGCTTGGATATGGAAATTGAGTCCTTATCGACATCTGTGTTAAAAATTGCTGAAGATGCCAAGATGTGTAAATCTGCACATATCTCAGATGAACTGCTTTGGGACTTTATTCATCCTACTTGGGATATGTTTTAAAGGCTTTATTTGTGGCCATAACATTTAGAGCCTTTCTCACCCCTCTCTTCCCTGAAAAACAGTATTTGAAAGATGAGTCTTTGTATAACAACCAAGTGGCCTCGTTAGCCTTCCCTTCACCTCTTCTCAGCTGCTCTCCTGTCCTGGGTCTCTCACTCTGGCTTTGAGAAACTGCTGTTATTAGATGCAAGAAGAACGGCAGTGACCTCTGAAGGGCAATTAGGAAAAAATGGTCTGGAAAAAAAAAAGAACATGAGAAAATACATATACCTGTAGCTTGCTGACCCTCTTCTCTCTCCCAGACCGTTAGAGGGAAAAGCATGCATGGCTACAGCAAGAACTATCTTCTGAGAGGAATACATGAGGATTTTTGGGATTTCATAGCAAGCCATCTGTTGTGGAAACAAAACCCCCAGATCTCTTGCAGTTCAAAACTTGCTGGGGCCAATGATGTCCAAGTATCAGCAATGCAACACTCCAGGGATTACTTGATGCAGAATTATGGTCCTAACTTTGCCATCCTTTTTGTCGCACCAGCTGTGGATCCCCAATGAGGAAGTTTCAAAATTAGCCAAGCACCACTCAGAGACCTGCAATAGTGGACTCCTGTTGCAATGGGTGTAGTGGGATTCTTGCCTCAGGTGACATTCACATCATTGGTACTCCCATTACTTTTTGCTGCTGCTCAAATAATGGCAGAAGCTATTCTTAGCAGCTTGGACCCTAATGTTTAAGGAAAAAAAAATTATAAAAACCCACCCGTTTCTGAGCCATTTCCACAACAATAACTTGAAGCAGGGAGGAAAGAGAGTAGGCCAAAATATGTAGCCCTCTTCACCAAATAAGGACCCTTGTAAGGGCAGGCGCCAAGAACTGCAAGGCTTAGGAAGGACAGGGAGGGCTTTGGAGTGGAAGAGTGAATCAGCATGGCCATCAGGTCACACCCACATGAATAATACCTCTCACTTCCCTTGAATTGTACATTGTAATAAAGACCTAGCTGCCTTTTTTGGTATTCCAGAGTCTGCCTGAGAAGAGTCAGATGTGAAATTAGGTTTCCTGTACCTTAATAGATTAATTTAGTCTAAACTAAAAATGAGGGCACTTGTACTGTCAGGAGTCAAGAGGCCTCAAATGACATATGTCTCCCCTTTAATACTATTCTTTTTTTTGGTGTGTGTGCTTCATGAATCTAAATATTGATTAAAATGTCTTTATTTGAAAATTTCTACCAAGTTTTAGAAGCTTATCACTACTAGGAACCTCACCTGTGCAAGTGCCATGTGCAAGTATCTGCAAAACCAAAGGTGATCACTTTGCCAGCTGTTAGTTTCTTGGGACCCTGTGGAGGCACTTCCATACCAATAGGGAAATACTAACTCCTTCTTTTGTTGTCCTTCAAGTTTTCTGTCTTAACAGCTGTGCTTGCCCACAACACATCAGCTCACCTGCCTTCCTTCTGAGCATCTGAAGGACAATCCCTGCCTTGTGTTATTCTTCCAGTGTGCCTCATGGCAGGAAAGATGCAGAGTCTGTATCTTAACTGCTACTGGATATTACAGCAGGGGCAGGACTATACTCCCGTTAGAGAATTGCAAAAACCTCACTCTGAAATGTGATGTTTTTCTTCAGAGGCCCATAACAGGTTTCCCTTCTCGCAGAGGGAACATAGATGGGAATTTCCCTGGTCACTGTGAGTACACCATCTTTATCTGAAAGTAACTCAAGAAAAAATTTTCCATGGAAAAGTTTTCCCTGTGACCTAGTGAAGGCTGTTAAGTGTCTCGGACCGTCCTGGCTGAACTTTCTTACACTTTTAAGTTCTATGCTGCTAAAAGAAGAGTTTGCAGTTTTGCCACAAGATGAATCCTGTCCCCTTAGTGTTAAAGACATGTGACTGGCAGGAGACTGCTGTGCCCAGTTAAAAATGAACATGTATTACTGCTTACTTCGCTCAGAGAATACCAGTTTTTTGGACAAGATACAATGAGAAAAAATGGAAGGAAAGTTGTATAGATATTAGCGTCGCTGAGTGCAGGGTAAACAGATCATGTCAAAATCTTCTTCAGGTCCAGATGCCTTATTGGCCTCCAATTTACAAGCATACAGTTTTAAAAAATGTAAGTAAAAATTAGTTCCAACTCTGATTCATTAAAAAAAGCCTCTGGCATGAGGCCTTTCTGGAGTTTCCATGCCTCTAAAGATCTAAGATAGTCTGATGGTACCCTCCAATAGCAGAAGGAGTCATAAGGCATGCCTCACATTTTTCTGCCATCTTCTTTTTCATCTGTAAATCCATGCCACATCCAGCAACTCCATGATATGTTTGGGAGTGGACAGAAGGCTCTTTTCATGAAATCTTATAAATAAATCTTAAGGCTTGTTTATTCCACCCACTCTGTATTTTGGGAGGTGGCACTGGTTAACTCACTGGGTTTGTGGCACAGATTTTTCTGCATTGGTTCTCTGGTTGCAGTCACAAAGACTGACATTAATCCACTCCTTTTATAACCAGTGCCACTTGTCACCCAGTCCCACCTACTCAAGCAAATGGCAGAACACCAACTGCAGGTGCATCCCATGTCATCTCTCGGGGTCCATGTCATATGGTTGCACACCAACATTATTCCCTGAGATGGAGCAAACTCAAACCTAATTTAAAATAAAGTGTGATTTCACCTCGTTAAGAAATGCACCTTCCCCAACACTGCCATGTTGTATCAATGTGCTGCTTCACCCAGTGGTAATGACAGATAAAAAGTGGCAGCTTGTGTGCTGCTTGTGGCTTTTGCTGGCCATCGTTTTCTCCCACGGTTTCCTCGCCTCTGGCCAATGTGTTTCTGCGGTCACCCACAGGCTCAGCTGCTAAGCCCACAGGGGCAAGGGCCCTCCACATCTGGAAGCCTTGACCAGACCAAGCTCTGGGGCCACAGCAGGAGCCACCACAGTCTTTGCCACCACCTCCTCCTCCCAGCCAGCTGGAAGGAGATAAGAATTTCCATCTCTCTTGTCCTTCTTCCTTCTTAAAGTGGAATTTCAAGGAACTGTGTCAAGTCAACAGTCTGGGACAAAGACAAAAGAAAACAACCAAAAAAAACCAAAACAACAAAAAAAAAGCATATCCAGGAACACCCTGGAATTTCCTAGCGATTGCTGATAGCAGATGAAAGCTGCTGAAGAACAGCATCGATGATTACAATGATTAATGTTTCTTTCCATGTGAATACTACCGAAAGAGGACAGATTGTGTGCCTTGAGAGAGCAACATTCCTTTGTCTTGCTCATCTGCCCCTTGTGAAGACCTTTATCTGTTTTTCAAATCCAAAAATGGCTCATAAGAAAATAAGTCCTCCTGGCCTCATAGGTTGTGTCATTATTCTAAGCCTGTCCTCTGAAGGTTGGTCAAAATTAAACCAACAATACTTCAGGTCTTTCCCCTCCCATTTATTCCTCTCACTGCTAAGGGGACCCCATTTTAATTATTATTTAGGAAAAGACAGCTGCTTCCTGTTTGTATCATTAATTTATTTTGTTTCCTGAAGGGAAGCTTCGGTGAAAAGAATCTTTGGATAGCTGGAACGTCTTACAAAATATCACTGGCTGCATGGGCCAAGGTTAAATACAATAGCTAGGTTTATTTTTAAATGATTATTATTTTTCTAAATCCATGCCAAAGCAGAGACTAAAATTCTAGCACACATAACTAAGCTTTTACAGTAAATTCTGCCTTTCCTACAAAACTCCCCAGAAGGGAGACAGACATTCTTAGTTACAACAAAAGCTAAAACACCAATTTCCCTCCAACTATTATGAAAACCAAGGCCAGAGGGAGATGAGGTGCGGTTCCCTTTCTCCAGTTTCTCAAAACCTCATGCTCTGGTGAATTTGATATGCTGAAATCATTCCTGGCCATCATGACAGCCTTCCACAATGAGATGAGTGGCTCAGTGTGCAGTGAATGTTATTTATGCCAATTTTAACAGGGTTCTCAACACTGTCTCCTATAACATCCTTACAGACAAACTGATGGAATATGGATGACATAACTGGATAGTGAGGTGGCTTGAAATCTGGCTGAAGTGCTGGGTCAAAGGGCTGTGGTCAGTGTCATGTAGCCCACCTGTAGACCAGCCACTAGTGGTGCACCCCAGGGGCTGATACTGAGGCTGGCACTGTTTAACTTCCTCATTAATGACCTGGATGATGGGTCTGAGGACACCCTTGGCAAGTTACAGAAACAGCACATGGTTGTGGTGCCATTCAGAGGGACTTCAGGAGGCTGGAGGTATGGGTCAACAGGAATCTCATAATGTTTAAAGGGGAATGTGATGTCCTGAACATGGAGAAGGATAACCTCAGACAGAAGTATGAACTGGGAGATAATCAGCTGAAAAACAGGTCTGCAGAAAAAGACCCTAATGTCCTGGTGCACAACAAGCTGATCAGCAACCAGCAACATGGCCTCTGGCAAAGATGCCAAAAATATCCTGGGCTTCATTGTGAAGAGCATTGCCAGCAGGCCCAGGGAGGCAATCCAACACTGAGAGCTATGTCCAGTTCTGGGTGTCCCAGTACACAACATGGATGTGCTGGAACGAGCCCAGCAAAGAGCCCTAAAGATGATGAAGGGATTGCAACATCTATCATGTGGGGAGGGGCTGGGAGAGCTGTGACTGCTGAGCCCAGAGGAGAGAAAGGTCAGGGGATCTTATCACTATGTATAAATATCTGATGGGGGAGGAAAGATGGAAACAGATTCTTCCCAGGGATGCCCAGTGGCAGGATAAGAGGCCGTGGGCACAAGCTGTCCTAGACTGACAGCGAGACACAAATCATGTCACTAATGCCATCCTTGACTACATGAGGAGCTGTGAGTTCCACTTTGCACCAAGTCATGTATGTCTGTTACAGCATTTTTGGAGGCTGTTAGCACTGTCCATTTCTATGCCCTCCACCCAGCCCCCATGCACCATCTCACTGCTTTTGCCTCATCCCTTCCACTTGTTTTAGCTAAGAGGCGCCCACTGGCCCCAGAAGCCTCTCTGCTGTCCAGTCTTCCGGCTGGGAGGAATTATTTGGCACCAGCACTATAGATCTTTTCACAAGACCAAAGATTATGAGAGGTTTTATTTAATGCACATGAAGTAACCCCTTGCCCCTTGCTCTGTTTTTTCTGGTTTCTTTCTTATGTTTGGTTCTCTCCTTCACTAGGAGCTTTCACATGCCAAGTTGCTTTGATGGAAACCACTACTTGAGAAAGAAAAATTGTACGAGCTCTTTCTTCTACTCTCTCTTTCTATACTAAGTGTAGCTTAAAATTGAATAATGAGCATTTGTTTTCTTAGAAGAGTGTTTAACACTGCAAATTCAGCCATGAGAGGCAGAATATGATAAGATATACTCCAAAGAATGGTGTTGAAAACACTCAATAACAAAGTGAACAAGGTTTTATATATAGGGAAAGCTACACTTTATTCCTTACGCATCAAGTGACTAAAATAACTGATGATTTACTCTGCACCCTTCCCTGGCTAAATAACTTCATCTTGAAGTGAACACTTAGTTTGGCAAAGTTAAAAGCTACTGAAAAGCAACCTTTTAGGAAAAGTACCAGATAACTTTTGGTGTAAGCTAAGATTGCTGACAACAAGCCAGCGCAGGATTTCCAGCAGAAAATGATTGCTGCACATGGGCTTGTGTAGAGGAAGAAAGGTGGAATGAGCAATGTGCTGGAGAAGGCACATCCTCCCACACCACAGAAACGTGGCACCCTTGGGCTGTGCATGACGAGCAGCATGAATGAATGAATGAATGAATGCCGCAACCGCACACAGATTTAACTTCTGTCACATCCCAGGATTTCTTCCCCCAGGAAAGAAATAATACTACAATGTGCATTAATGAGCATTCTGTGCAGGCCAGAACCATAGTTTACAATTGTGACTGAATTCGAGGTTCGTCCCCCCAGGAGTAACTGCAGCCCGTTGCAATGGTTCCCAGTGTTGTCTGGAAAACTGTTAACACGTACAATGCTGCTCCAACATTTCCCAACTGCGCCCATGTCCAAGGCTGGGCTCCCACTCCACTGCTGCAGCTGGCTGAGGCACAGCCCTGCGATTATAAAAGACTTGAGCTTTATTTTTTCTCCAGGAGATGGGTGGGAGACTTTTGATGGTACTATTTCCTGCTGGATGGACAGAATTTAGAAGAAAAATAAAACTTTAACCTCTTCACTCAACTATAGTGAGAAGACAATCTCACCATTGGGCAAGGTTTATTCTGCTGGGAAGCTCAGGCTATTCCCATGCTGGGTATAACACAAGGTCAACAGCAGCAGTCTCCAGGAGTATTAATCTTTCACCCCTCAGACTGTGCCACGGGTAATTAATCACTTGATTGCATAACTTCTTGTAAGACAGGAAAAATAAGCTGCCTTTGCCAGCTTTTTGGACAAGCTATTTCACATACATTTGAACTTTCTTCCAGTACTTGTTGGGTTTTGATTGCAATGAATGAATTCCATCCAAAGCGTTTCCCAGCCGTGGAAGAGCCAGACAGCATGGAGGCGCACAATGTCCCAATGCAACACTGGGGAGTGGGTCGCTGTGCTGTTTTGAGGGGATCTGTCTGGCCTCCCAATGGGTGGGGAAAGGTATAGCATCCAGCAGAGCAGCTCAGCCCAGGGGGAATAGCAGAGCACCACGTTACTCTGCATTTTACAGCTGTATGCAATTGAAAGCAGGATCTGGCCGAGTTGCTGTTGACCCAGGAGAGCTGCAACTTGCTTAAGAGCAAGGAAATCACAGAGTTTAATCCTAGAAAGTGAAGTTGTGTTTTGCTACGATCACCTGGGACAAACCACTATGATAGGTCCAGCTGCAGGAGATCTTCAGGCCATGGAAACCATGTAAGGCTGTGAGGGGTGTTGAGCCAAGTGCATTGCTGGAGTGGCTGAATATCAGCTAATCCCATCTCCCCAGCATGCTGCAGGACTCTATCTTCCTTTCTACAGCAATATTTAATGGCTGTGAGAAACCAAGATTTTCTTTAAAAACGTTTTATATGAGGTNGGCAAAGATAGCTGGTCTAAAGAAAAAAGATAATTTTATGAAGGCATTCCTGACTGCCTCAATACTGGCTCACCCTTCAGCAGCTCTGAGCATTTCACCACCCCATTGCTGCCTCCCAAAGTGGGTGGTGGCCATCCTTTGACTCTTTAGATTGCCCCCATTAAATATTTGGTGAAGCTTCCCACTTACCATCTGAGTGGCTCAGAACTTTTACTTCCTGCACTGCCTTGACTTAATGGTGATACATGGTGACATGGAAGCAATCATGAGTTAAGTGTTCTCCTGAGTCCTAAAGCAGAGGGTTCTCAGTCACACATTGAAAAAATATTTAGTGGCCACAAGAACCAGGACTGATGGATGCAAGCATTATTCTCTAACAGGTCCTGGAAAAGCATTCAGGAAGTTTGGTTTGAAAGTGTTCCTGTAAAGATCACTTTGTCCTTTGGCTCTAAGCAGCCCTTTGGCAAAACCTGAGAAAATATCCCTGTATTAAGTGTTTTGAGATCCTTGCAGGAAAGATGCTAATAAAGTGGGTGCCTTAGATATGGCTATACAAGGCTACTTCTTGCTCCAAGTGCTGCGGGTGACACATGGGGAACTGGCACAGTGAAATGCAGTTTTCCCAAGCCACAGTGACTGGGGACAAGAGAGTAGGGAAGAAATCCCATGCACATGCAGTCACACTGCAGATGCTGCCATAGAGGGTCATGCTTGCAGCTCATCTGCTTAACTATAGGCTCCCCAAACATCTCTGGAAGAAAGGAGGCAGAGAGCAGCTCCTCACTTGATCAGGGTGCCAGAGACCTCCAAGAAACATCCTACAGCTTTTTAGCTGGTTGCTCTGCTTTATGCTTCATGGAAAAAACCCCATCTATTAAGCAAGCTGTGATGAGAGCTCTGATATATTCCCGGCCACGCACAGTAACTTTTGCTCCTCAGTGTGCAATGTGTGGCCACCAGTGGGTCATGCTCCATCTGGCCACACTTAAAGGGTTATCAAGAATAGGTCACCCACATGAATTTCCTCCAACTCTGATGTTGCACCAATGTAATGACATGACGCTGCTGAAATACAGACAAATTAAAACCAAGGCCAGGCGCAGCTATTCCCCAGGTACCTTTCACATGAATAAACAAGATAAAGTCTGGGAAGAAAAGCACAGGAAATGGTTCTATTTACAGCATGATCACACATCTTCCAAAAGCAACTGAGCCAGCTGGACAACTTACTATCTTGAACCACTCTCCTGCTGCAGGATGCTGCCCCTTCAGATTGGTTGGCAAGGAACTGAAAGTAGCTCAGAAAGCAACCGCCCAGGCAGTTCAGACATCAAAAAGGATAATAACTTCCAAAAAGCAACGGTGAGATGCAGGTGAGGACAGAATAGAGGGGCTCATGCCTTGGGGCTAATAGTGACTAACACAGCAGGCAACTAGATGATTTTGAGACAGCAGCAAAAGAACCAGTAGGAACCAGTTCACCCAAATATTTCATGGCTCATGGACCATGAAGCATTCCAGTTTCCATCTGTGGAAACCTTGCTGCCAGCTCAGTTTCCTGGAAGGAGAATCTTCTTTAACCAAGGTTTAGCTACTCCCATGACAGGCAATGCAGAACTAGCTTAGGCCAGAACTTAGGACGTTCAAAGTAACTGCAAAACTCTTCAAGAAATAATATTTCATATTCATTTGATAAGAGCAAGAAAGCCTCACCCATCATCTTCCTCACTTTCTTCACTACTCATAGAGAAGAAGAAAAGAGGAACAGCATAGTCTGATCACTTGGAGGGGGGGTCACCTTACCATGACCAGCTACAGAGGCTTTGGGATAATATGCCATAGATGGTATAAATCAGCTACTTTGCATTAAAAGTAATGGAGCATCGAAGCTGAGCAAGCCAAAGATTTTGTTTTCTTAAGAAAAATTCAAATAGACAGCTGAAGGTGAGGTCATTGGTCACTGCTGGGCGACATCCTTACATTGAGTCTTGAGCAGTGGTGGACAAAGTTGGTTTTCAGCAAGGTGCCCACCAACACCAGGTCCCTCTGCCTCTTCTCCAAGAGGCTGAATATTGGAGTCCCATGGTCTGGGTTTGAAGTAATTGCTACTGTCAGGAGCAACTACTTTTTTCCTATCTGATTGCAAATCAAACATTCCATTTTGATAAAAGAA